>JAEVFF010001190.1:45885-82967 GCA_018901945.1 Pugionium dolabratum | reverse complement strand
AAGAGTCCAAAGGCTTCTCAACAATGCAAGGGACTTCGGAGACTTGGGCTTTAGTGGCAAGAGAGGTCAGGTCCCAAAGATTCCTAACCCTACTCCAAGTCGAAGACTAGGAGCAAGGCGCGTGCATGCCACAAGGACGGCCACCTTCCATTTCTTGGCCGTGAGGTGAGTAAGGTAAGTTTTCAATAAGAATATTTGCCTCTTTCTGTTTTCCAGGGTAGGATCTAGAATATTTACATTTATTGAGTGAAAGACATTTTAGGAATAGGTCCCTTTTCGATTATACACTTTTGTATCTTTTCCTTTTGTGCACTTTTGTAAATTTTCCTTTTCTTATTTGAGCCGACCCTAGAAGGTCAAGCTGTCAAGCATATTAATAAGGCTCCTTCCAGCATTGTAGTTCGACAACCTTTTTGCTAATTAATAAAGATCGAATTTTCTTTACAAGTTTTTCTCTCAAAGAAGCTTGTGCGCTTAGAACCTAGTTGAGACCATCCCTCCTAGCTCTAAGTTTGTGATTTATCATGATGTTCATCACTCCTCGTGTGGTTCACTTCACCCTTCCATCGAATACCAACCCAAAAACCCCTATCCAAGAAGCCTAAGGTCGAGTTTCTCACCTAAACTTCTCCAAGCAGCCCACGCGCATATAAGCCTTGAATCGAGGCTTGTATCATCCGGGGTTTCCCTCTGTGCCCTGCCCTGATGCCCACTATCACGGTAATACCAGCGATGCTGGTTGTTCAAGTTCACGGTCCATCGGAGGCCCTGCCGGCGGCGAATCGTTCATCCCAGAAGCAAAACGTAGAAGAGGCAACCCTATACCAGGTTCAATTTATCAATTCACTCATACCGTATGGTTTAGGAAGGTTAATCTACGGTTATTGGAAATTGGAAGGTTAGGTATGTACTGGGAATCGGGTTTCTCTGGTTTATTTTAATCAAAATTGAATTTCTTAGTGACTTGGTTAAAATGATTGGTTTGCTAATGGTTTTGCACGGTCCATCAAAATTTGGTTGGTCAAGTCTGGTTAATTGGTCAAGTCTGGTTTTGGTCTTTCCTAAAAAGGAATCTGGGCTGTCAGAAAATGGGCTTCTGCAATCTGCAATAGAGAAAATGGAATTGAGTTTTCGAATAATTGAAATGTGTGTGCGATATTCGTCTTGGACTTCCGGTTATGGCCGATTTTTTGGTAGACTCCATTACGGAGTTAAAGTCCATGATGGTCATCTAATCAGTGTACTACACTCAAAATTAACCTCGGGTCTGTTAATTCGTGAAGCACATAATTACCCGAGTAGTCTGATTTCAACTAGAATTCAAGGTTATGATTACAGCAATTTTACCAAAATTATGTGTCTATTAATTCCATCTTAACTCAATTTTCTTTTCGATATAAGTGGTTTTCAATAGTTATCATTATTATTATCTATTCATTTTTGAAGATAATTAATTTTTGTAAATTGCTAAGTGATCTAGGTGATGGTGAGGTGGGCCATAATCCACCGGGAACAGAATGAATATTGCGTTTTGGAACTGCCGGGGCTTAGGAGGGTCTCTGGTACTTCGACGACTGAAGGGAATATGCAAGGAATATTCTCCGGACATACTCTTCTTGGTGGAGACGAAGAATAGAAATAATGTAGTACATGATGTAGCAGCATTTCTAAATTACGAATGTGTGATGTGTATCCCTCCAAATGGAATTGGAGGTGGTTTAGCCCTATTGTGGAAACAATCGGTTGTTGTATCATTTGTATTTTCGGATGAAAGGATGTTGGATTGTAAGATTAATAAAAATGGTTATAATTTCTATTTATCGTGTGTATATGGACATCCTGTTCGTAAATTTCGTAATAATCTTTGGGAAAGATTAAAAATATTTCAAAGACACGCAACGCGCCTTGGCTTATGTGTGTTGACTTTAACAAAAATTTAAATACACATGATAAAAGAGGTGGACCCATGAGGGAGCCTTGGAGTTTGAGGGATTTTCAGAATATGGCTCAAGTTTGTGGAATGTCTGATATTAAATACTTAGGGAATAATATGACTTGGTTGGGGATCTGAAATAATCATATTATTCAATTCTGGTTAGATCTATGGGTAATGATCAATGGAAAAATCAGTTCCCAGGTTCAACAGTTCAGTATTTAGATATGATAGATTCTGACCATAGACCAGGAATTATCAAGGTCAGAAAGACATCAGAATTTGGCAAACGAATGTTTCGTTATGATCCTAGGTGGTGTTACCAAGAAGATTTTAAATCAGTGGTATCAGACTCTTGGAATGCGGTTCCACATTCTTCAGAACCAACTTTGAACTCCAGAATCAGTGCATGTCGGAAAGGAATGTCGTCTTGGAAAAAAACTTTCTGGGTTATTCCTGCTAAACGTATAAGGGAGATTTCTTCTACAATAGATAGTCTTAAATCGAACCCCACCAGTGATCAGTCAAACGTGTTGAAGTTAAAACAACAACTATTAGAGGCATATGTGGATGAAAAGAAATTCTGGAAAACTAAGAGTATAAATCAATGGCTACATGAAGGTGATCGCAATACAAAGTTTTTTCATGCAATTACGAAAAATAGAAGAATATGCAATACTATACTCTCAATCAAATGAGACGAGGGTATTGATATATTTGGTAATGAAGCAATAGCCCAGGAAGCACATAACTATTTTACGCAATTATTTACTTCTTCATCTCCAGATGGGTTTGATTCGGTGCTATCATCTATTAGCCCAGTGGTTTCAGAGGATATGAATACAAAGCTGGTTAAACCAATTTTTGATGGAAGAGGTACTTACAGCTGTTTCATCAATTGGAGCTTTTAAAGCACCAGGTCCGGATGGACTAAATGCATCTTTTTTCAACAGCATTGGAGTATTATTAAAGACGACATTTTTAGAGAAACGGAAAGATTCTTTCGGACAGGAGTTATGAATTTGGAGTTCAATCATACAAATATATGTTTAATTCCAAAGAAGGATGGTCCATCAACTATGAAAGATTTCAGGCCTATCTCGCTTTGTAATGTTGTCTACAAAATTATTTCTAAAATACTTGTTTTTAGATTGAAGAAAATTCTATACAAGTTGGTGTCGGAAAATCAAGCCGCTTTCATCCCAGGCAGATTTATAACAGATAATGTGCTTTTGGCTTATGAAGCTTTACATGCTTTCAAGACGAAAAAGCTCAGTTCTACGAATTTTATGGCTGTTAAAACAGATATCAATAAAGCTTATGACAGGCTGGAATGGGGTTTTCTTCAGGCAGTGCTGATTAAAAAGGGTTTCTCTCCAGTATGGATTCATTGGATAATGCAGTGTGTATCATCAGTCTCGTTTTCGATAATTATCAATGGTAGTCCATATGGCAATTTTCGACCATACCGTGGTTTAAGACAAGGAGATCCTCTCTCCCCCTATCTGTTTATTCTATGTTCGGATGTGCTCAGTAATATGGTGTTACAAGCAGAGAAATCTAAAGGAATCCAAGCGCTAAGAATTAATAGAGCCAGTCCTTCAATTTCACATCTACTGTTTGCGGACGATTCTCTGTTTTCTATTAAAGCTAATATCTCCAACGTCAATTGTCTGCGCAATATTTTTAATGATTATGGCAGAGCTTCTGGTCAAAGTATCAATCTGGAAAAATCATCAATTACCTTTGGTATTAAAGTATTTGAGCATACTAAAAGATCGATTCAGCAGCTTCTGGGTATTACCAAAATAGGAGGTGGAGGAAAATATTTGGGATTACCAGAACAGTTTAATAGAAATAAGAGACAGTTATTTCACTATATTACTGAAAAAGTAAAGACTTCAGTTTCTGGTTGGCATTCAAAATTCCTTTCCCTTGCTGGAAAAGAAATTTTAATTAAATCTATAGCTTTTGCTATGCTAGTATACTCAATGAACGTTTTTAAGTTACCCAAGGAAATCTGTACAGCAATTGAACGATCTCTGTCAAGGTTTTGGTGGGGATCCTCCGAAAGACAAAATAAAATTTCAATGGTTTCTTGGAAGAAATTATCTCTACCAAAATTGATGGGAGGTTTGGGTTTTTGGGATTTACAAAAATTCAATCAAGCTCTATTGGGGAATCTCTGTTGGAAAATTTTTCGCCGACCAGACAGCCTTATTCATCGAATATTAAAAAGTTGTTATTTTCCAAGGGGAGATTTTTTATCTGCTAAAGCTGGATGTCGTCCCTCATTAGGCTGGCAATCTATATTATATGGTCATGAATTATTAAAGCAAGGACTTCAGAGAATAATTGGTAACAGAGATAGATTTCAATTGGCGAAGAAAATTTGTTACCTGTTTTGCCCCCTCGTGCTCCGAGATTGTTACCATATTCAAATCCGACCTTGAAGCTTCGAGTCCTAATCCATCCAACTACTAACCAGTGGGACACTGATATGATTCAAGATTTAATAGAGACAGGAGATCACCAGTTAATACATAAAATATTTTTACCACTACTCGGTGTATCAGATGATTGGTTTTGGAAGTATTCTACAAATGGGGAATATTCAGTTAAATCTGGATATCGCCTAGCAATTCAACGGCATAATGATTTTTATCCGACAAATCCAATAAGTCAACCACATCTGGGACGTCATCTTGATTTGGCAAAAGATATATGGTCTATAAATGTTGCCCCGAAGATTAAAATTTCCTATGGAAATTATTATCTAAGGCTTTACCCTTAAAGTCACATCTTCATCGTCGAAAGGTAATAACGGATAATTTGTGTATTCGGTGTGGGGAATTTGAAGAATCAGAGATGCATACATTCTTCCTCTACCCTCTTACCCAGATGCTTTGGAGAAAATTAGGGATTCTGACAACAACCATTTGTGACGTCAATTCTAATATTTATGATAATATTAGATATCTTTTAACTAGTTACCAAAATTGTGAGGCTCAGCTGCCACAGAAATACCAACCATTTTACCTGCTCTAGCGAATCTGGAAAGCACGTAACGAACTAACGTTTAATAAGAAGGACTGCTTAGATGATGTTATCCTACAAAAATGTTTTGATGATGTTTTGGAATGGTTAACAGTTGTTAAGAATATGTCGATTAATACTCCCATCACTTCAAGGGTCAATCATGCTAAGTGGAACCTCCTTCCCAAGATTGGGTGAAATGTAATTATGATGCTGCTCACCATGGTGGTAATGAAATTTATTAGCCTTTACTCAATGAGCACCAATGATCAGCTTAGAATAATCATATTACAGGCCGATCAACTTGATATGTCCGCACTAAGTCGTCTGTAACTTTTGATTTTGATCTCAAAATGACACGAATCCAATGCTCACGTTGACATGTCTGCACTAAATTTTCTATATATTGCAAAATTTGAGGCAGAAATAGAGGCGATAAAGCATCCAAGTAATCATATTTATCCTATACTGTGTGATGCCATGTTTTATGCTACATTTATAAGCCTTTACTTAATAAGCACCAATGATCAGTTTAGAATGATCATTTTAACTACCTGATCAACTTGATATATCCGCACTAAATCGTATGTAACTTTTGATTTAGAGCTCCGAATGACACGAATCCAATGCCCATGTTAAGGTAGCTAAATTTTCTATATTTTTGCAAAATTTGAGACACAAATAGAGACAACAAAACGTCCAAGTAATCCAATCTATCCCAAACTGTGTGATGCCAAGCTTTATGCTTCATTTATAAGCCTTTACTTAATCACTCCCATTGATCAGTTTAGAATAATCATTTTAACAGGCTGATTAACATGACATTTCAGCACCAAATCTGTAACTTTTGATTTAGTGTTCAGAATGACACGAAACCAATGCCACGTTAAGCTAGCTCAATTTTCTATATTGTGACAAAATTTGAGACCAAAATAGAGACAACAAAGCATCTAAGTAATCAAATCTGTCCAAAACTGTGTGATGTTACGCTTCATGCTTCATTTATAAGCCTTTACTTAATGAGCACCACTGATCAGTTTAGAATGATTACTTTAACTTGCCGTTCCTCTTGACATTTCTGAACTGAGTCGTCTATATTTTGAAAAATTTGAGACAGAAATAGAGATGATAAAGCGTCCAAGTAATCCAATCTATCCAAAATTGTGAGATGCCATGCATTATGCTCGATTTTATTAGCCTCTACGCAATGAGCGACAATGATCAGTTTAGAATAATCATACTAACTAGCCGATAACCTTGAATGTCCGCACTAAATCATCAGTAACTTTTGATTTTGAGCTAGAGAATAACATGAATCCAATGCCCACATTAAGCTAGCTCAATTTCTATATTGTAACAAAATTTGAGACAGAAATAGATACGAAAAACAGTCCAAGTAATCCAATCTATCCAAAACTGTGTGATGCCATGCATTATGCTTCGTTTATAAGCCTTTAATCAATAAGCACGAATGATCAGTTTAGAATAGTTATATTAACTGTCCGATGAACTTCACATGTCCGTACTAAATTGTCTGTAACATTTTATTTTGAGCTCAGAATGACACGAATCCAATGCCCACGTTAAGCTTGCTAAATGTTCTATATTTTGGCGAAATTGGAGACAGAAATATAGAGGACAAGGCGTCCAAGTAATCCATTCTCTCCCAAACTGTGTGATGTCATGTTTTATGCTTCATTATAAGCCCTTACTTAAAGAGCAACAATGATCAGTTTAGAATGATAACTTTAACTAGCCGATCAACATGACATGTCCGCAATAAATCATCCATAACTTTTTATTTAGAGCTCATAATGACACGAATCCAATGTCCATGTTAAGCTATCTCAATTTTCTATATTATAACAAAATTTGAGACAGAAATAGATTCGACAAAGCGTCCAAGTAATCCAATCTAACCTAAACTTTGTGATGCCATGCTTTATTCTTCATTTATAAGCCTTTACTGAATGAGCACCAATGCTCAGTTTACAATAAACATATTAAATGGCCAATCAACTTGACATGTCCGCACTAAATCGTCCGTAATATTTGATTTAGAGCTCGGAATGACACGAATCCAATGCCCACGACAAGGTAGATAAATTTTTTATATTTTGCAAAATTTTAGACAGAAATATAGACAACGAAGAATCCAAGTAATCCAATCTATCCCAAACTGCGTAATGCCATGCTTTATACTTCATTTATAAGCTTTTACTTAATAAGCACCAATGAATAATTTAGATTGATCACTTTAACTAGCCGATCAACTTGACTTACCCACACTAAATCGTCCATAACTCTTGATTTGGAGATCAGAATGACACGAATCCAATGCCCATGTTAAGCTTTCTCGATTTTCTATATTGTGACACTATTTGAGTCAGAAATAGAGACGACAGAACATCCAAGTAATCCAATTCCTCCCAAACTCCGTGATCCATGCTTTATGCTTCATTTATAAGCCTTTACTCAATGAGCAGCAATGATCAGTTTAGAATGATCACTTTAACTTGAGGATCAACTTGGCATGTCCGTGCTAAATCATCTGTAACTTTTGATTTAGAGCTTAGAAATACACGTTAAGCTAGCTCAACTTTTTATATTGTAACAAAATTTGAGACAAAATAGATACGACAAAGTATCCAATTAATCTAATATATCCAAAACTGTGTGATGCCATGCATTATGCTTCATTCAGAAGCCTTTACTCAATGAGCATATTAACTGGTCGATCAACTTGACATGTTTGCTCTAAATTGTCAGTCACTTTAAGCCAGCTCAATTTTCTATATTGTCACAAAATTTGAGGCGGAAATAGAGACAACAAAGCATCCACGTAATCCAATCTATCCCAAACTTCGTGATGCCATGCTTTATACTTCATTTATAACCATTTACTTATAGAACACCAATGATCAGTTTAGAATGATCACTTTAACTGGCCGATCAACTTGATATGTCTGCACTTAATCATCTGTAACTTTTGATTTAGAGCTCGGAATGACACGAATCCAATGCCCATCTTAAGCTAACTAAATTTTCAATATTTTGCAAAAATTGAAACAAAAAATGAGACGACAAAGCGTCCAAGTAATCCAATCTATCCAAAACTGTGTGATGCCATGCATTATGCTTGATTTATAAGCCTATATGCACTGAGCACCAATGATAAGCTTAGAATAATCATATTAACTGGCCAATCAACTTGACATGTACACACTAAATCGTCCATAACTTTTGATTTAGAGCATTGAATGACACAAATCCAATGCCCACGTTAAGGTTGCTCGATTTTCTATATTGTGAAAATTATTGAGACAGAAATAGATATGACAAAGCATCCAATTAAACTAATCTATCCCGAACTGGGCGATGTCATGCATTATGCTTCATTTATAAGCTTATACTCAATGGGCAACAATGATCATTTAAGAATGATCATTTTAACTGACTGATCAACTTGACATGTCCGCACTAAATTTTCCGTAACTTTTGATTTTAAGCGTAGAATGACACGAATCGAATGCCCATGTTAAGCTAGCTCAATTTCTATATTGTGATAAAATTTGAGTCAGAAATAGATATGACAAAGCGTGCAAGTAATCCAATCTATCCTGAACTGCGTGATGCCATGCATTATGCTTAATTTATAAGCCTTTACTCAATGAGCACCAATGATCAGTTAAGAATGATCATTTTAACTGACCGATCAACTTGACATGTCAGAACTAAATCGTCTGTAACTTTTGATTTAGATATCAGAATGACACAAATCCAATGCACATGTTAGCTAGATAAATTTTCTATATTTTAACAAAATTGGAGACAGAAATAGAGAAGACAAAACATCTAAGTAATCAAATCTATACAAAACTGTGTGGCGCCATGCATTATGCTTCATTTATTAGCCTTTATTCAATGATCACTAATGATCAATTTAGAATAATCATACTAACTGGCCGATCAACTTGACATGTTTGCACTAAATCGTCCGTAAGATTTGATTTTGAGCTCAGAATGACACGAATCTAATGCTCACAATAATGTTGCTAAATATTCTATATTTGGACAAAATTTGAGACAGAAATAGAGACGACACAGCATCCAAGTAATCTAATCTTTCCCAAACTTTGTGATGACATGCTTTATGCTTCATTTATAAACATTTACTTAAACTGCACCAATGATCAGTTTAGAACGATCACTTTAACTGGCCGATTAACTTGATATGTCCGCACTTAATCTTCCATAACTTTTGATTTAGTGCTCAGAATGACAAGAATCCAATGTCTACGTTAAGGTAGCACAATTTTCTATATTGTATCAAACTTTGAAAAAAAAAATAGATACGACTAAGCATCCAAGTAATTTAATCTATCCAAAACTCTATGATACCATGCATTATGCTTCATTTATAAGGTTGTACGCAATGAGCACCAATCTTCAGTTTAGAATTATCATTTTAACTGGCCGATCAACTTGTCATATCAGCACTAAATCGTCCGTAACTTTTGATTTAGAGGTCAGAATGAACCAATCAAATGCCAATGTTAAGCTAGCTCAATTTTCTATATTCTCACAAAATTTGAGACTGAAAAAGAGACGACAAAGTGTCCACGTAATCCAATCTATCCCAAACTTCGTGATGCCATGCTTTATACTTCATTTATAGGCCTTTACTTATAGAACACCAATGATCAGTTTAGAATAATCATATTAACTGGCCGATTACCTTGGCATGTACGCACTAAATCGTCCCTAACTTATGATTTTGAGCTCAGAATGACACAAATACAATGCCCACGTTAAGCTAGATAAATTTTCTACATTTTAAAAAAATTTAAGACATAAATAGATACGACAAAGCATCCAACCAGTCCTTCAGAAACTGCGTGATACCATTCATTATTGTTCGTTTATAAGCTTTAAGCACTAATGATCAGTTCAAAATGATCATTTTAACTGGCCGATCAAATTGACATGTTTGCACTAAATCGTCCATAACTTTTGATTTATAGCTCAGAATAACATGAATCCAATACCCACATTAAGCTAGATAAATTTACTATATTCTGAAAAAATATGAGACAAAACTAGATGTGAAAAAGCATCCAATTAATCCAATATATCCCAAATTGTGTGATGCAATGCAATATTCATCATTTATTAGCTTTTACTCAATGAGCACCAATGGTCAGTTTAGAATGATAGTTCTAACTTGCCGCTCAACTTGACATGTCCATACTAAATCATCCGTAACATTTGATTTTGAACTCAAAATGATACGAATCAAATGACCACGTTAAGGTAGCTCAATTGTCTACTTTTCTGATAAAATTTAAGACTAAAATTGCTTCGACAAGTCGTCCACGTAATCAAAACTACGTGAGGTCATGCATTATGCTTCATTTATAAGCCTTTATTAAACAAGCACCAATGATCAGTTTATAATGATCAATTTAACTGGCTGATCAACTTGACATGTCTGCACTAAATCGTCCGTAACTTTTGATTTATAGCTCTGAATGAGACGATTCCAATGCACACGTTCAGGTAGTTCAATTTTTATATCAAAATAAATTACAATACTAAAATTGCTTCGGCAAGTCCTCCAAGTAATCAAACTGCGTGATGCCATGCATTATGCTTCATTTATAGGCTTTACTCAATGAGCACCAATGATCAATTTAGAATGATCACTTTAACTGGCCGATTAACTTTACATGTCTACACTAAATCGTCTGTAAGTTTTGATTTAGAGCTCAGAATGACACGAATCCAATTCCCACGTTAAGCTAGCTCAAATTTTTATATTTTGACAAAATTTGAAACAGATATAGGTACGATAAAGCATCCAAGTAATCCAATCTATCCGGAATTGCGTGATGCCATGCATTATGCTTCATTTATAAGCCTTTATTCAATGAGCACCAATGATCAGTATAGAATGATCACTTTAACTGGTCGATCAACTTGAAATATCCACATTTAATCGTCCGTAACTTTTGATTTAGAGCTCAGAATGACACGAATCCACTTCCCACGTTAATCTCACTCAATTTTTTATATTGTGACAAAATTTGAGAGAGAACTAGATACGAAAAGTGTCCAAGTAATCTAATATATCCCAAACTGCGTGATGCAATGCTTTATGATTCATTTATTAGCGTCTACTTAATGAGCAGCAATGATCACTTTAGAATGATGACTTTAATTGGGCGATCAACTTGACATATCTGCACAAAATTTTCCATAAACTATGATTTAGAGCTCAGAATGACTGGTATCTAATGCCCACATTAAGGTAGCTCGATGTTTTATATTGTGCCAAAATTTGAAACATAAATAGATACGACAAAGCGTCAAGTAATCCAATCTATCCCTAATTGCGTGATGCCATGTATTATGCTTCCCTTATAAGCCTTGACATGGGCCATACACTTGACATGTTTGCACTAAATCGTCCATAACCACGTTAAGCTATCTCACTTTTCTATATTGTGACAAGATTTGAGGTAGAAATAGATACAAAAAGCGTTCAAGTAATCTAAGCTAGACAAAACTGTGTGATACCATGCATTTTGCTTCATTTAAATGCCTTTACTCAATGAGCACCAATGATCAGTTTAGAATGTTCACTTTAACTGGCCGATCAACTTGACATTTCTGCAGTAAATCGTCCATAGCTTTTGATGTATAGCTGAGAATGACACGAATCCAATGCCCACGTTAATCTTGCTCAATTTTTTTGTATTGTGATAAAATTTAAGACAAAAATTGCTTCAGCAAGTCCTCCAAGTAATCAAATCTTTCCAAAACTATGTGATGTCATTCATTATGCTTCATTTATAAGCCTTTAATCAATGAGCACCAATGATCAGTTTAGAATGATCAATTTAACTTGGCGATCAACTTGACATGTCTGCACTAAATCGTTTATAACTTTTGATTTAGAGCTCACAATGAAACAAACCAAATGCCTACGTTAAGCTAGACCAATTTTCTATATTGTGAAAAACTTTTAGGCAGAAATAGATATGACAAAACGTCCATGTAATCCAATCTAACCCGAACTGCGTGATGTCATACATTATGCTTCAATTATATGCCTTTAATCAATGAGCACCAATTATTAGTTTAGAAAAATCACTTTAACTAGCCGATCAACTTGACATGCTTGCAGTAAATCATACGTAACTTTTGATTTAGATCTCATAGTGAACCGAATCCAACGTCCACGTTAAGCTAGCTTAATTTTGTATTTTTGAAAAAAAATTGAGACAAAAATAGATACGAAAAGTGTTCAAGTAATCCAATATAGCCAAAACTGCGTGATTCCATGCGTAATGCTTCATTTATAAGCTTTTACTCAATGAGCACCAATGATAAGTTTAGAATGATCACTTTAACTGGCCAATCCCCTTGACATGTCTGCATTTAATCATCTGTAACTTTTGATTTATAGCTCAGAATGACACGAATCCAATGTCCAAGTTAAGCTAGCTCAATTTTCTATATTGTGTCAAAATTTGAGACAGAAATAGATACGACAAAGCATCCAAGTAATCCAATCTGTCCCGAACTGCGTGATGTCATGCATTATGCCTCATTTATAATCTTCTACTCAATGAGCACCAATGTTCAGTTTAGAATGATCAATTTAAGTAGGCGATCAACTTGATATGTCCGCACTAAATCGTGCGCAACTTTTGACTTAGAGCTCAGAATGACAAGAATCCAATGCCCATGTTAAGCTAGCTCAATTTTCTATATTGTGACAAAATTTGAGACAGAAAAGCATCCAAGTTATCCAATCTATCCCGAACTGTGTGATGTCATGCATTATGCTTCATTTATAAGCCTTTACTCAAAGAGCACTAATGATCAGTTTAGAATGATCACTTTAACTGGCCGATCATTTTGAAATGAATCCGATGCCCACGTTAAGCTAGCTCAATTTTTTATATTGTGATAAAATTTAGGACTAAAATGGCTTCGACTAGTCCTCCAAGTAACTAAATCTATGAAAAACTATATGATGGCATGCATTATGCTTTATTTATAAGCCTTTACTCAATGAGCACCAATAATCAGTTTAGAATCATCAATTTAACTAGGAGATCAACTTGACATGTCTGCACTAAATCATCCATAACTTTTGATTTTTAGCTCATAATGACACGAATTCAATGCCCACGTTAAACTATCTCAATTTTCTATATTGTGACAAAATTTAAAAACAGAAATAGATACGAGAAAGCGTTCAAGTAATCCATTCTAGCCAAACTGAGTGGTGCCATGCATTATGCTTAATTTATAAGCCTTTAATCAATGATCACCAGTGATCAGTTTAGAATGATCACTTGAACTGGCCCATCAACTTGACATGTGTGGACTAAATCCTCTGTAACTTTTGATTGAGAGCTCAGAATAAAACAAATCCAATGCCCAGATTAAGCTAGCTATATTTTTTATATTATGACAGAATTTGAGTGCGAAATAGATATGAAAAACCGTCCATGTAATACAATCTATCTTGAACTGCATGATGCAATGCATTATGCTTCATTTATAAGCCTTTACTCAATGAGAAACAATCATCAAAAGAATGATCACTTTAACTGGCCGATCAACTTTACATGTCGCACTAAATCGTCCGTAACTTTTGATTTAGATCTTAGAATGACACGAATCAAATGCCCATGTTAAGCGAGCTCAATTATCTACAATGTGACAAAATTTGACACAGAAATATATATGACAAAGTGTGCAAGTAATCCAATCTATCCCAAACTGCGTGATGCCATGCATTATTCTTCATTTATAAGCTTTAACTGAATGAGCACAAATAATCAGTTTAGAATGATCATTTTAACTTGCCGATCAACTTGATATGTCCGCAATAAATCATCCATAACTTATGATTTAGAGCTTAGAATGATACTAGTCCAATGCCAACGTTAAGCTAGCTCAATTTTTTATATATTGTGAAAACATTTAAGACAGAACAAGATACGACAAAGCGTCCAAGTAATTCAATCTATTCCACAGTGCCGTGGTGTCATGCAATATGCTTCATTTATAAGCCTTTAATCAATGAGCACCAATGATCATTATAGAATTATCAATTTAACTAGGCGATCAACTTGAAATGTCCGCACTAAATCATTTGTAACTTTTGATTTAGAGCTCAGAATGACACGAACCAAATACCTACGTTAAGCTAGACCAATTTTATATATTGTGAAAAAGGATTAGACAGAAATAGTTATGACAAAGCGTTCATGTAATCCAATCTAACCCGAACTACTTGATGTCATACATTACGCTTCATTTATATGCCTTTATTCAATGAGCACCAATGATCAGTTTAGAAAAATCACTTTACCTAGCCAATCAACTTGACATGCCGCACTAAATCGTACGTAACTTTTTATTTAGAGCTCAGAGTGACCCGAATCCAATGCCCACGTTAAATTAGCTCAATTGTTTCTATTTTGAAAACAATTGAGACAGAAATAGATACGAAAAAGTGTTCAAGTAATCCAATAGCCAAAACTGCGTGATTGCATGCATAATGCTTCATTTATAAGCCTTTACTGAATGAGCACCAATGATAAGTTTTAGAATGATCACTTTAACTGGCTGATCACCTTGACGTGTCCGCATTAAATCGTCTGTAACTTTTGATTTACAGATCAGAATGACACGAATCCAATGCCTACGTTAAGCTAGCTCAATTTTCTATATTGTGTCGAAATTTGAGTCAGAAATAGATACGACACAGCATCTAAGTAATCCAATCTGTCTCCAACTGCGTGATGTCATGCATTATGCTTCATTTATAATCTTCTACTCAATGATCACCAATGATCAGTTTAGAATGATCACTTTAAGTAGGCGATCAACTTGATATGTCTCCACAAAATCGTACGTAACTTTTGATTTAGAGCTCAGAATGACACGAATCCAATGCCCATGTTAAGCTAGCTCAATTTTCTATATTGTCAAAATTTGAGACAGAACTAGATACGCCAAAGCATCCAAGTTATCCAATCTATCCTGAACTGCGTGATGTCATGCATTATTCTTCATTTATAAGCCTTCACTCAATGAGCACTAATGATTGTTTAGAATGATCACTTTAACTGGCCGATCAATTGACACGAATCCAATGCCCACGTTCAGCTAGCTCAATTTTTTATATTGTGATAAAATTTAGGACTAAAATGGCTTCGACTAGTCCTCCAAGTAACCAAATCTATGAAAAACTATATGATGGCATGCATTATGTTTCATTTATAAGCCTTTACTCAATGAGCACCGATGATCAGTTTAGAATCATCAATTTAACTAGGCGATCAACTTGACATGTCTGCACTAAATACTCCATAACTTTTGATTTATAGCTCATAAAGACACTAATCCAATGCCTACGTTAAACTAGCTCAATTTTCTATATTGTGATAAAATTTAAAAACAGAAATAGATACGAGAAAGCGTTCAAGGAATCCATTATAGCCAAACTGAGTGGTGCCATGCATTATGCTTCATTTATAAGCCTGTAATCAATGATCACCAGTGATCAGTTTAAAATGATCACTTGAACTGGCCGATCAACTTGACATGTGTGCACTAAATCGTCCGTAACTTTTGATTGAGAGCTCAGAATGAAACAAATCCAATGTCCAGATTAAGCTAGCTATATTTTTTTATATTATGACAGAATTTGAGACCGAAATAGATACAAAAAACCATCCATGTAATCCAATATATCTCGAACTGCATGATGCCATGCATTATGCTTCATTTATAAGCCTTTACTCAATGAGAAACAATCATCAAAAGAATGATCACTTTAACTGGCCGATCAACTTTACATGTCGCACTAAATCATCTGTAACTTTTGATTTAGATCTTAGAATGACACGAATCCAATGCCCACGTTAAGCGAGCTCAATTATCCACAATGTGACAAAATTTGACACGGAAATATATACGACAAAGCGTGCAAGTAATCCAATCTATCCCAAACTGCGTGATGCCATGCATTATTCTTAATTTATAAGCTTTAACTGAATGAGCACCAATGATCAGTTTAGAATTATCATTTTAACTTAGAATGATACTAGTCCAATGCCCACGTTAAACTAGCTCATTTTTTTTATATATTGTGACAAAATTTGAGACCGAACAAGATATGACAAAGCGTCCAAGTAATCCAATCTACCCGACACTGCGTGGTGCGATGCTTTATGCTTCATTTATGAGAGTTTTCTTAATGAGCACCTATGATCAGTTTAGAATGATCACTAGAACTGGCTGATAACCTTCACATGTACGTACTAAATCGTTTGTAACTTATGATTTGGAGCTCAGAATGACACAAATCCAACGCCCCCCTTAAGCTAGCTCAAATTTCTATATAGTGACAAAATTTGAGACAGAATAGATACTACAAAGTGTCCAAGTAATACAATCTATCCCGTACTGTGTGATGCCATGCATTATGCATCATTTTTAAGCATTTACTCAACGAGCACCAATGATCAAATAAGAATGAACATTTTAACTTTTGATTTATATCTCAGAATAACATGAATCGAATACCCACATTAAGCTAGATAAATTTACTATATTCTGAAAAAATTTGAGACAAAACTAGATATGAAAAAGCATCCAATTAATCCAATGTATCCCAAACTGTGTGATGCCATGCATTATTCTTCATTTATTAGCTTTTACTCAATGAGCACCAATGATCAGTTTAGAATGATAATTCTAACTTGCCGCTCAACTTGACATGTCGGCACTAAATCGTCCGTAACTTTTGATTTCGAATTAAAAATGATACGAATCAAATGACCACGTTAAGGTAGCTCAATTGTCTACATTCTGATAAAATTTAAGACTAAAATTGCTACGACAAGTCCTCCAAGTAATCAAAACTATTTGACGTCATGCATTATGCTTCATTTATAAGCCTTCACTAAATGAGCACCAATGATCAGTTTATAATGATCAATTTAACTGGCTGATCAACTTGACATGTATGCAGTAAATCGTCCGTAACTTTTGATTTATAGCTCTGAATGAGACAAATCCAATGCACACGTTCAGGTAGTTCAATCTTTATATTGAAATAAATTTTAAGAGTAAAATTGCTTCGACAAGTCCACCAAGTAATCAAACTGCGCGATGCCAGGCATTATGCTTCATTTATAAGCTTTACTCATTGAGCACCAATGATCAATTTAGAATGATCACTTTAATTGGCCGACTAACTTGACATGTCCACACGAAATCGTCAGTAAGTTTTGATTTAGAGCTCAAAATGACACGAATCCAATGCCCACGTGAAGATAGCTCAAATTTTTTTATATTTTGACAAAATTTGAAACAGATATAGGTAGGACAAAGCATCCGAGTAATCCAATCTATCCCGAATTGCGTGATGCCATGCATTATGCTTCATTTATAAGCCTTTATTCAATGAGCACCAATGATTAGTATAGAATGATCACTTTAACTTATCGATCAACTTGACATATCCACATTTAATCGTCTTTAACTTTTGATTTAGAGCTCAGAATGACACGAATCCACTTCCCACGTTAATCTCACTCAATTTTTTATATTGTGACAAAATTTGAGAGAGAACTAGAAACGACAAAGCGTCCAAGTAATCTAATATATCCCAAACTGCGCTATGCAATGCTTTATGCTTCATTATAAGCGTTTACTTAATGAGCACCAATGATCACTTCAGAATGATGACTTTAATTGGGCGATCAACTTGACATATCTGCACAAAATTGTCCGTAAACTATGATTTAGAGCTCGGAATGACAGGTATCTAATGCCCACATTAAGCTAGCTCGATGTTTTATATTGTGCCAAACTTTGAAACATAAATAGATACTACAAATCGTCAAGTAATCCAATCTATCCCGAATTGTGTGATGCCATGCATTATGCTTCCCTTATAAGCCTTGACATGGGTGATACACTTGACATGTTTGCACTAAATCGTCCATAACTTTTGATTTATAGCTCATAATGACAGGAATCCAATGCCCACGTTAAGCTAGCTCAATTCTATATTTTGACAAGATTTGAGATAGAAATAGATACAAAAAGCATTCAATTAATCTAAGCTAGACAAAACTGTGTGATACCATGCATTTTGCTTCATTTATATGCATTTACTCAATAAGCAGCAATGATTAGTTTAGAATGTTCACTTTAACTGGCCGATCAACTTGACATTTCTACAGTAAATCGTCCGTAACATTTGATGTATAGCTGAAAATGACACGAATCCAATGCCCATGTTAAGCTAGCTCAATTTTTTGTATTGTGATAAAATTTAAGACAAAAATTGCTTTAGCAAGTCCTCCAAGTAATCAAATCTTTCCAAAACTACGTGATGCCATGCATTATGCTTCATTTATAAGCATTTAATCAATGAGCACCAATGATCAGTTTAGAATGATCAATTTAACTTGGCGATCAACTTGACATGTCCGCACTAAATCGTTTGTAACTTTTGATTTAGAGCTCAGAATGACACAAACCAAATCCTTACGTTAAGCTAGACCAATTTTCTATATTTTGAAAAATTTTTAGGCAGAAATAGATATGACAAAACGTCTATGTAATCCAATCTAACCCAAACTGCGTGATGTCATACATTATGGTTCATTTATATGCCTTTATTCAATGAGCACCAATGATCAGTTTAGAAAAATCACTTTAACTAGCCGATCAACTTGACATGCCCACACTAAATCATACGTAACTTTTGATTTAGACCTCTGAGTGACCCAAAACCAACGCTCACGTTAATCTAGCTCAATTTTCTATATTTTGAAAAAACATTGAGACAGAAATAGATACAAAAAGTGTTCAAGTAATCCAATATAGCCAAAACTATGTGATTCCATGCATAATGCTTCATTTATAAGCCTTTACTCAATGAGCAACAATGATAAGTTTAGAATGATCACTTTAACTGGCCAATCACCTTGACATGTCCGCATTAAATCGTCTGTAACTTTTGATTTAGAGCTCAGAATGAGACGAATCGAACATCCACGTTAAGCTAGCTCAATTTTCTATATTGTGTCGAAATTTGAGACAGAAATAGATACGACAAAGCGTCCAAGTAATCCAATCTGT
Source organism: Pugionium dolabratum (assembly GCA_018901945.1). Classification (NCBI taxonomy): domain Eukaryota; kingdom Viridiplantae; phylum Streptophyta; class Magnoliopsida; order Brassicales; family Brassicaceae; genus Pugionium; species Pugionium dolabratum. The sequence continues at coordinate 63,811 of JAEVFF010001190.1, read as the reverse complement.
CCTGAACTGCATGATGTCATGCATTATGCTTCATTTATAATCTTCTACTCAATGAGCACCAATGTTCAGTTTAGAATGTTCACTTTAAGTAGGCGATCAACTTGATATGTCCGCACTAAATCATGCGTAACTTTTGACTTAGACCTCAGAATGACACGAATCCAATGCCAATGATAAGCTAGCTCAGTTTTCTCTATTGTGACAAAATTTGAGATAGAAATAGATACGACAAAGCATCCATGTTATCCAATCTATCCCGAACTACGTGATGTCATGCATAATGCTTAATTTATAAGCCTTTACTCAATGAGCACTAATGATCAGTTTAGAATGATCACCTTAACAGGCCGATCAATTTGACACGAATCCAATGCCCATGTTAAGCTAGCTCAATTTTCTATATTTTGAAAAAATTTGAGACAGAAATAGATACGAAAAAGTGTTCAAGTAATCCAATATAGCCAAAACTGCGTGATTCCATGCATAATACTGCATTTGTAAACCTTTACTCAATGAGCACCAATGATCAGTTTAGAATAATCATTTTAACTGGCCGATCAACGTTACAAGTCGCACAAAATCGTCTGTTACTTTTGATTTAGAGCTTAGAAAGGCACGAATCCAATGCCCACATTAAGCGAGCCCAATTATCTATAATGTGACAAAATTTGACAAAGAAATATTTACGAAAAGGCGTCCAATTAATCCAATCTATCCCAAACTGCCTGATGCCATGTATTATTCTTCATTTATAAGCTTTAACTCAATGAGCACCAATGATCAGTTTATAATTATCATTTTAACTTGCCGATCAACTTGATATGTCCAAAATAAATTGTCCATAACATATGATTTAGAGCTTAGAATGACACTAATCCAATGCCCACGTTAAGCTAGCTTAATATTTTATCTATTGTGACAAAATTTGAGACAGAACAAGATACGACAAAGCGTCCAAGTAATCCAATCTATCCCACAGTGCATGGTATCATGCATTATGATTAATTTATAAGTCTTTAATCAATATATGAGCACCGATGATCAGTTTAGAATGATCAATTTAACTAGGAGATCAACTTGAAATGTCCGCACTAAATCGTTCCTAACTTTTGATTTATAGCTCAATATGACACAAACCAAATGCCTACGTTAAACTAGACCAACTTTCTATACTGTGAAAAAAATTTAGACGGAAATAGATATGAAAAATTGTCCATGTAATCCAATCTAACCTGAACTGCGTGATGTCATACATTATGCTTCATTTATATGCCTTTATTCAATGAGCACCAATGATCAGTTTAGAAAAATCACTTTACCTAGCGGATCAACTTGACATGCCCACACTAAATCATACGTAACTTTTGATTTAGAGCTCAGAGTGACCCGAATCCAATGCCCACGTTAAGCTAGCTCAATTTTCTATATTTTGAAAAAAATTGAGACATAAATAGATATGAAAAAGTGTTCAAGTAATCCAATATAGCCAAAACTGCGTGATTCCATGCATAATGCTTCATTTATAAGCCTTTACTGAATGAGCACCAATGATAAGTTTAGAATGATCACTTTAACTGTGCGATCACCTTGACGTGTCTGCATTAAATCGTATGTAACTTTTGATTTAAAGCTCATAATTAAAAGAATCCAACGCCCACGTTAAGCTAGCTCAATTTTCCGTACTGTGTCGAAATTTGAGTCAGAAAGTGATACAACAACGTATCTATGTAATCCAATCTGTCCCCAACTGCGTGATGTCATGCATTATGCTTCATTTATAATCTTCTACTCAATGATCACCAATGATCAGTTTAGAATGATCACTTTAAGTAGGCGATCAACTTGATATGTCTCCACAAAATCGTACGTAACTTTTGATTTAGAGCTCAGAATGACACGAATCCAATGCTCATGTTAAGCTAGCTCAATTTTCTATATTGTGACAAAATTTGAGAGAGAACTAGATACGCCAAAGCATCCAAGTTATCCAATCTATCCCGAACTGCGTGGTGTCATGCATTATTCTTCATTTATAAGCCTTCACTTAATGAGCACTAATGATTGTTTAGAATGATCACTTTAACTGGCTCATCAATTTGATACGAATCCAATGCCCACGTTAAGCTAGCTCAATTTTTTATATTGTGATAAAATTTAGGACTAAAATGGCTTCGACTAGTCCTCCAAGTACCCAAATCTATGAAAAACTATATGATGGCATGCATTATGCTTCATTTATAAGCCTTTACTCAATGAGCACCGATGATCAGTTTAGAATCATCAATTTTACTAGGCGATCAACTTGACATGTATGCACTAAATACTCCATAACTTTTGATTTATAGCTCATAAAGACACTAATCCAATGCCTACATTAAACTAGCTCAATTTTCTATATTGTGATAAAATTTAAAAACAGAAATAGATACGAGAAAGCGTTCAAGTAATCCATTGTAGCCAAACTGAGTGGTGCCATGCATTATGCTTTATTTATAAGCCTTTAATCAATGATCACCAGTGATCCGTTTAAAATGATCACTTGAACTGGCCGATCAACTTGACATGTGTGCACTAAATCGTCCGTAACTTTTGATTGAGAGCTCAGAATGAAACAAATCCAATGTCCAGATTAAGCTAGCTATATTTTTTGTATTATGACAGAATTTGAGACCAAAATAGATACGAAAAACCATCCATGTAATCCAATAAATCTTGAACTGCATGATGCCATGCATTATGCTTCATTTATAAGCCTTTACTCAATGAGAAACAATCATCAAAAGAATGATCACTTTAACTGGCCGATCAACTTTACATGTCTCACTAAATCTTCCGTAACTTTTGATTTAGATATTAGAATTACACGAATCCAATGCCCACGTTAAGCGAGCTCAATTATCCACAATGTGACAAAATTTGACACGGAAATATATACGAAAAAGCGTGCAAGTAATCCAATCTATCCCAAACTGCGTGATGCCATGCATTATTCTTAATTTATAAGCTTTAACTGAATGAGCACCAATAATCAGTTTAGAATGATCATTTTAACTTAGAATGATACTAGTCCAATGCCCACGTTAAGCTAGCTCATTTTTTTATATATTGTGACAAAATTTGAGACCGAACAAGATGTGACAAAGCGTCCAAGTAATCCAATCTATCCGACACTGCGTGGTGCGATGCTTTATGCTTCATTTATGAGAGTTTTCTTAATGAGCACCTATGATCAGTTTAGAATGATCACTAGAACTGGCCGATCAACTTGACATGTACGTACTAAATCGTTTGTAACTTATGATTTGGAGCTCAGAATGACACAAATCCAACGCCCCCCTTAAGCTAGCTCAAATTTCTATATAGTGACAAAATTTGAGACAGAATAGATACTACAAAGTGTCCAAGTAATACAATCTATCCCATACTGTGTGATGCCATGCATTATGCATCATTTTAAGCATTTACTCAACGAGCACCAATGATCAAATAAGAATGAACATTTTAACTGGCCGATAAACTAGACCTTTCCACACTAAATCATCCATAACTTTTGATTTAGAGCTAAGAATGACACGAATCCAATACCCACGTTACTCTAGCTCAATTTTTTATATTGTGATAAAATTTTAGATAGAAGATTTGACAAAGCGTCCAAGTAATCCAATGCATCCGAAACTGCGTGATGTCATGCTTTATGCTTCATTTATAAGCGTTTACTTAATGAGCACCAACGATCAGTTTAGAATGATCACTTTAATCTACTGATCAACTTGACATGTCCGCACTAAAACTTCCATAATTTTTGATTATATGGCTCATAATGACATGAATCCGATGCCCACGTTAAGATAGCTCAATTTTCTATATTGTGAAAAAATTTAAGACAGAAATAGATATGACATAGCGTCCAAGCAATCCAATCTATCCCAGACTGCGTGATGCCATGCATTATGCTTCATTTATAAGCTTTTACTCAATTAGCAACAATTATCAGTTAAGAATGATCATTTTAACTGGTCGAGAACTTGACATGTCCGCACTAAATTATCCGTAACTTTTGAATTAGAGATCTGAATGAAACGAATCCAATCCCCACGTTTTGCTAGCTCAATTTTTTTACATTGTAATAAAAAATTTTAGACTAATATTGCTTTGACAAGTCTTCCAAGTAATAAAATCTATCCAAAACTATGTGATGTCATGGATTATGCTTCATTAATAAGCCTTTACTCTTTTAGCACCAATAATCAGTTTAGAATGATTAATTTAACTAGGCGATCAACGTGACATGTGTGCACTAAATCATCCATAACATTTGATTATATAACTCATAATGACACGAATCTAATACCCACGTTAAACTAACGCAATTTTCTACATTGTGAAAAAATTTGAGATTGAAATAGATACGACAAAGCGTCCATGTAATCCAATCTATGCGGAAATGAATGATGTCATGCATTATGCTTCATTTATAAGCGTTCACTTAATGAGCACCATTAATCAGTTTAGACTGATCACTTTAACTGGCCGATGAACATGTCCGCACTAAATCGTATGTAACTTTTGATTTAGAGCTCCGAACGACACGAATCCAATGCCCATGTTAAGCTAGCTCAATTTTCTATATTCTGACAAAATTTGAGACAGAAATAGATACAACAAAGCTTCCAAGCAATCCAATCTATCCCGAACAGTGTGATGCCATGTGTTATGCTTCATTTATAAGCCTTTACTCAATGAGCACCAATAATCAGTTTATAATGATCACTTTAACTGGTCGTTCAACTTGACATGTCCGTACTAAATCGTCTCTAACTTTTGATTTAGAACCCAGAATGACAGAAATCCAATGCCCACGTAAAGCAAGCTCAATTTTCTATATTGTTGCACAATTTGAGACAGAAATATATACAAAACAGCGTTCAGCGTTCAAGTAATCCAATCTAGCCAAAATAGCGTGATGCCATGCATTATCCTTAATTTATAAGCCTTTACTCAATGAGCACCAATGATCAGTTAAGAATGATCACTTTAACTGGCCGATCAACTTGACATATCCACACTAAATTGTCCATAACTAATGATTTATAGCTCAGAATGACACGAATCCAATGCCCACGTTGATCTAGCTCAATTCCATATTGTAACAAAATTTGATACAGAAATAGATAAGACAAAGCGTCCAAGTAATCCAGTCTATCCCGAACTGCGTGATGTCATGCATTATGCTTCATTTATAAGCCTTAACTCAATGAGCACCAATGATCAGTTTAGAATGATCAGTTTAACTAGCCAATCAACTTGACATGTCTACACTAAATCATCCGTAACTTTTGATTTAGAGGTCAGAATAACACGAATCCAATATCCACGTTAATCTACCTAAATTTTCTATATTGCGACGAAATTTGAGACAGAAATTGATACGAAAAAGCGTTCAAGTAATCCAATCTAGCCAAAACTGCGTGATGCCATGCATTATGTTTCATTTATAAGTCTTTACTCACTGAGGACCAATGATGAGTTTAGAAGGATCAATTTAACTAGGCGATCAACTTGACATGTCTGCAATAAATCATCCATAACTTTTGATTTATAGCGCATAATGACTGGAAGATTTGTTTAGAATGATCAATTTAACTGGGCGATGCACTTGACATGTTTGTACGAAATCGTTCATAACTTTTGATTTATAGCTCATAACGACAGGAATCCAATGCCGTGTTAAGATAGCTAAATTTTCTATATTGTGACAAAATTTGAGATAGAAATAGATACAAAAAAGCGTTCAAGTAATCTAAGCTAGACAAAACTGCGTGATGCCATGCATTTTGCTTCATTTATATCCCTTTACTCAATGAGCCCCAATGATCAGTTTAGAATGTTTACTTTAACTTGCCGATCAACTTGACATGTTCGCACTAAATCATTCGTAACTTTTGAGTTAGAGATCAGAATGACATGAATCCAATGCCCACGCTAAGCTAGCTCAATTTTCTATATTGTGACAAAATTGGAGACAGAAATAGATACGAAAAGGCGTCCATCTAATCCAATCTATACCAAACTGCGTGATGCCATGCATTATGCTTCATTTATAAGCCTTTACTCAATGAGCACCAATGATCAGGTAAGAATGATCACTTTAACTGGCCGATCAACTTAACATGTCCGCACTAAATCGTCCATAACTTTTTATTTAGAGCTCAGAATGACACGAATCCAATGCCCACGTTAAACTATCTCAATTTTCTATATTGTGACAAAATTTGAGACTGAAATAGATACGATAAAGCGTCCATGTAATCCAATCTGTCTCAAACTGAGTGATACCATGCATTATGCTTCATTTATAGGCCGTTACTCAATGAGCACAAATGATCAGTTTAGAATGTTAACATTAACTAGGCGATCAACTTGACATGTCCGCATTCAATCGTCCGTAACTTTGATTTAGAGCTCAGAATAACACAAATTTAACGCCCACGTTAAGCTAGCTCAAATTTCTATATTGTGACCAAATTTGACACAAAATAGATACGAAAAAGCATTCAAGTAATCCAATCTAGCCAAAATTGTGTGATGCCATGCATTATTCTTCATTTATTAGCCTTTACTCAATGAGCACCAATGATCAGTTAAAAATGATCACTTTAACTAGCCGATCAACTTGACATGTCCGCACTAAATCGTCTGTAACTTATGATTTAGAGCTCATAAGGACACGAATCCAATGCCCACGTTAAACTAGATCAATTTTCTATATTGTGACAAAATTTGAGACAGAAATAGATACGGCAAAGCGTCCAAACAATCCAATCTATCCCGAACAGTGTGATGCCATGCATTATGCTTCATTTATAAGCCTTTACTCAATGAGCACCAATAATCAGTTTATAATGATCACTTTAACTGGTCGTTCAACTTGACATGTCCGCACTAAATCGTCTATACATTTTGATTTAGAGCTCCGAATGACAGGAATCCAATGCCCATAATAACCTAGCTCAATTTTTTTATCTTGTGACAAAATTTGAGACAGAAATAGATACGAAAAAGTGGTGTCCATGTAATCCAATCTGTACCGAACTAAGTGATGCCATGCATTATACTTCATTTAAAGGCCTTTACTCAATGAGCACAAATGATCTGTTTAGAATGATAACTTTAACTAGGGGATCAACTTGACACATCCGCATTAAATCGTCCGTCACTTTTGATTTTGAGCTCAGAATAACACGAATCCAATGCCCACGTTAAGCTAGCTCAATTTTCTATATTGTAACCGATTTTGACACAAAATAGATACAAAAAGTGTTCAAGTAATCCAATCTAACCAAAACTGCATGATGCCACACATTATGTTTCAATTATAAGCCTTTACGCAATGAGAACCAATGATCACTTAAGAATGTTCACTTTTTAACTAGCCGATCAACTTCACATTTTCGCACTAAATCGTCTATAACTTATGATTTAGAGCTCATAAAGACACGAATCCAATGCCCACGTTAAGCTATCTCAATTTTCTATATTGCAACAAAATTTGTGACTGAGATAGATACGACAAAGCGTCAAAGTAATCCAATCTATCCCGAACTGTGTGATGTCATGCATTATGCATCATTTATAAGCCTTTATTCAATGAGCACCAATGATCAGTTTAGAATGACCACTTTAACTGGCCGATCAACTTGACATGTCCGCACTAAATCGTCCGTAAATTTTGATTTAGTGCTCAAAATAACATGAATCCAATGCCCACGTTAAGCTAGCTCAACTTTCTATATTGTGAAAAAATTTCAAACATTAATAGATACGACAAAGTATCCACGTAATCCAACCTATCCCGAACTGCGTGATACCATGCATTATGCTTCATTTATAAGCCTTTACTCAATGATCACCAATAATCAGTTTAGAATGATCACTTTAACTTGCTTATCAACTTGACATGTTTGCACTAAATCGTTCGTAACTTTTGATTTAGAGCTCGAAATGATAGGAATCCAATGCCCACGTTAAGCTAGCTCAATTTTTTATATTGGACAAAATTTGAGATAGAAATAGATACGACAAAGTGTCCAGGTAATCAAATCTGTCCGGAACTGAGTGATGCCATGCATTATGCTTCATTTATAAGCCTTTACTCAATGAGCACAAATGATCAGTTTGGAATGATAACTTCAACTAGGCGATCAACTTGCCATGTCCGCATTAAATCGTCCATAACTTTTGATTAGAGCTCAAAATAACACGAATCCAGTGCTCACGTCAAGCTACCTCAATTTTCTATATTGTGACCAAATTTGAAACAAAATAGATATGAAAAAGGGTTCAAGTAATCCAATCTAGCCAAAACTGTGTGATGCCATGCATTATACTTCATTTATAATCCTTTACTCCATGAGCACCAATGATCATTTAAGAATGATCACTTTAACTGGCTGATTAACTTGACATGTCCGCACTAAATCGTCCGTAACTTATGATTTTATAATTAAAAATGACACGAATTCAATGCCTACGTTAAGCTAGCTCAATTTTCAATACTGTGACAAAGTTTGAGACAGAAATAGATTCAAAAAAGCGTTCAAGTAATCTCATCTAGCCAAAACAGCATGATGCCATGCATTATGCTTCATTTATAAGCCTTTAGCACCAATGGTCAGTTTAAAATGATCACTTTAACTGGCCGATCAACTTGACATATCCGCACTAAATCGTCCCCAACTTTTTATTTAGAGCGTAGAATGACATGAATCCAATGCCCACGTTAAACTAGCTCAATTCTCTATGTTGTAACCAAATTTAAGAGAGAAATAGATACAAAAAGCGTTCAAGTAATCCAATCTAGCAAAAGCTGCATTATGCTTCATTTATAAGCCTATACTCAATGAGCACAAATGATCAGTTTAGAATGATCAATTTAATTGGCCGATCAACTTGACATGTCCGCACAAAATCGTATCTAACTTTTGATTTAGAGCTCTGAATGACACGAATACAATCCCACATTAAGCTCGCTCAATTTTCTATATTGTGAACAAATTTGAGACAGAAATAGATAGAACAAAGCGTCCATATAATCCAATATGTCCCAAATTTCGTGATGCCGTGCATTATGCTTTATTTATAAGCCTTTACTCAATTAGCACAATGATTAGTTAAGAATGATCACTTTAACTGCCCGATACACTTGATATGTCTGCACTATATCGTTCGTAACTTATGATTTAGAGCTCATAAGGACACGAATCCAATGCCCACGTTAAGGTAGCTCAATTTTCTATATTGTGAGAAAATGTGAGACTGAAGTAGATACGACAAAGCGTCCAAGTAATCCAATCCACCCCAAACTATGTGATGTCATGCATTGTGCATCATTTATAAGCCTTGACTCAGTGAGCACCAATGATCAGTTTAGAACGATCACTTTAACTGGATGATCAACTTGACATGTCCGCACTAAATTGCCCGTAAATTTTGATTTAGAGCTCAAAATAAAACGAATCCAATGTCCACATTAAGATAGTTCAATTTTCTATATTGTGACAAAATTTGAGACAGAAATAGATACAGCAAAGTGTCCATGTAATCCACCCTATCCCGAACTGCGTGATGCCATGCATTATGCTTCATTTATAAGAATTTACTCAATGAGCACCAATGATCACTTTGGAATGATAACTTTAACTTGCCAGTCAACTTGACATGTCTGCACTAAATCTTTTGTATATTTTGATTTAGAGCTCAAAATAACACGAATCCAGTGCCCACGTTAAGCTAGCTCAACTTTCTATATTGTGACAAAATTTGAGAGAGAAATAGATACAACAAACTCTCCATGTAATCCAGCCTATCCCGAACTGCGTGATGTCATGCATTATGCTGCATTTATAAGCCTTTGCTCAATGAGCACTAATGATCAGTTTAGAATGAATACTTTATCTTGCCAATCAACTTGACATGTCTGCACTAAATCGTACGTAACTTTTGATTTAGAGATCAGAATGACAGGAATCCAATGCCAACACTAAGCTAGCTCAATTTTTTATATTGTGACAAAATTTGAGACAGAAATAGATACGACAAAATGTCCATGTAATCCAAACTGTCTCGAACTGAGTTATGCCATGCATTATGCTTCATTTATAAGTCTTTACTCAATGAGCACAAATGATCAGTTTAGAATAATAACTTTAACTAGGCGATCAACTTGCCATGTCCACATTAAGTCATACATAACTTTTGATTTAGAGTTTCGAATAACACGAATCCAATACCCACGTTTAGCTCAATTTTCTATATTGTGACAAAATTTGACACAAAATAGACTCGAAAAAGCGTTCAAGTAATCCAATCTAGCCAAAACTACGTGATACCATGCATTATGCTTCATTTATAAGCCTTTACTCCATGAGCGTCGGTGATCAGTTCAGAATGATCACTTTAACTCGCCGATCAACTTGATATCTCCGCACTAAATCATCCGTAACTTATGATTTATAGCTCAAAATGACACGAATCCAATGCCTAAGTTAAGGTAGCTCAATTTTCAATACTGTGAAAAAATTTGAAACATAAATAGATACGACAAAATGTCCATGTAATCCCATCTAGCCAAAACTGCATGATGCCATGCATTATGCTTCATTTATAAGCCTTTACTCCATGATCACCAATGGTCAGCTTAGAATGATCACCAATGGTCAGCTTAGAATGATCACCAATGGTCAGCTTAAAATGATCACTTTAACTGGCCGATCACCTTGACATATCCGCACTAAATCATACCTAACTTTTGATTTAGAATGTAGAATGACACGAATCCAATGCCCACGTTAAACTAGCTCAATTCTCAATGTTCAAACAAAATTTGAGAAAAAATAGAGACAAAAAAGCGTTCAAGTAATCCAATCTAGCAAAAGATGCATTATGCTTCATATATAAGCCTTTACTCAATGAGCACAAATGATCAGTTTAAAATGATCAATTTTATTGGCTGATCAACTTGACATGTCCGAACAAAATCGTATCTAACTTTTGATTTAGAGCTCTGAATGACACGAATCCAATGCCCACATTAAGCTCGCTCAACTTTCTATAATGTGACCAAATTTGAGACAAAAATAGATTGAACAAAGCGTCCATGTAATCCAATCTATCCCAAACTTCGTGATGCCATGCATTATGCTTTATTTTAAGCCTTTACTCAATTAGCACCAATGATCAGTTAAGAATGATCACTTTAACTGCCCGATCAACTCCATATGTCCACACTATATCGTTCGTAACTTATGATTTAGAGCTCATAAGGACACGAATCCAATGCCCACGTTAAGCTAGCTCAATTTTCAATATTGTGACAAAATTTGAGACTGAAGTAGATACGACAAAGCGTCCAAGTAATCCAATCCACCCCAAACTGTGTGATGTCATGCATTGTGCATCATTTATAAGCCTTGACTCAGTGAGCACCAATGATCAGTTTAGAACGATCACTTTAACTGGATGATCAACTTGACATGTCCGCACTAAATTGCCCGTAAATTTTGATTTAGAGCTCAAAATAAAACGAATCCAATGTCCACATTAAGATAGTTCAATTTTCTATATTGTGACAAAATTTGAGACAGAAATAGATACAGCAAAGTGTGCATGTAATCCACCCTATCCCGAACTGCGTGATGCCATGCATTATGCTTCATTTATAAGAATTTACTCAATGAGCACCAATGATCACTTTGGAATGATAACTTTAACTTGCCAGTCAACTTGACATGTCTGCACTAAATCTTTTGTATATTTTGATTTAGAGCTCAAAATAACACGAATCCAGTGCCCACGTTAAGCTAGCTCAACTTTCTATATTGTGACAAAATTTGAGAGAGAAATAGATACAACAAACTCTCCATGTAATCCAGCCTATCCCGAACTGCGTGATGTCATGCATTATGCTGCATTTATAAGCCTTTGCTCAATGAGCACTAATGATCAGTTTAGAATGAATACTTTATCTTGCCAATCAACTTGACATGTCTGCACTAAATCGTACGTAACTTTTGATTTAGAGATCAGAATGACAGGAATCCAATGCCAACACTAAGCTAGCTCAATTTTTTATATTGTGACAAAATTTGAGACAGAAATAGATAAGACAAAATGTCCATGTAATCCAAACTGTCTCGAACTGAGTTATGCCATGCATTATGCTTCATTTATAAGTCTTTACTCAATGAGCACAAATGATCAGTTTAGAATAATAACTTTAACTAGGCGATCAACTTGCCATGTCCACATTAAGTCGTACATAACTTTTGATTTAGAGTTTCGAATAACACGAATCCAATACCCACGTTTAGCTCAATTTTCTATATTGTGACAAAATTTGACACAAAATAGACTCGAAAAAGCGTTCAAGTAATCCAATCTAGCCAAAACTACGTGATACCATGCATTATGCTTCATTTATAAGCCTTTACTCCATGAGCATCGGTGATCAGTTCAGAATGATCACTTTAACTCGCCGATCAACTTGATATCTCCGCACTAAATCGTCCGTAACTTATGATTTATAGCTCAAAATGACACGAATCCAATGCCTAAGTTAAGGTAGCTCAATTTTCAATACTGTGAAAAAATTTGAAACATAAATAGATACGACAAAATGTCCATGTAATCCCATCTAGCCAAAACTGCATGATGCCATGCATTATGCTTCATTTATAAGCCTTTACTCCATGATCACCAATGGTCAGCTTAGAATGATCACCAATGGTCAGCTTAAAATGATCACTTTAACTGGCCGATCACCTTGACATATCCGCACTAAATCATACCTAACTTTTGATTTAGAATGTAGAATGACACGAATCCAATGCCCACGTTAAACTAGCTCAATTCTCAATGTTCAAACAAAATTTGAGAAAAAATAGAGACAAAAAAAGCGTTCAAGTAATCCAATCTAGCAAAAGATGCATTATGCTTCATATATAAGCCTTTACTCAATGAGCACAAATGATTAGTTTAAAATGATCAATTTTATTGGCTGATCAACTTGACATGTCCGCACAAAATCGTATCTAACTTTTGATTTAGAGCTCTGAATGACACGAATCCAATGCCCACATTAAGCTCGCTCAACTTTCTATAATGTGACCAAATTTGAGACAAAAATAGATTGAACAAAGCGTCCATGCAATCCAATCTATCCCAAACTTCGTGATGCCATGCATTATGCTTTATTTATAAGCCTTTACTCAATTAGCACCAATGATCAGTTAAGAATGATCACTTTAACTGCCCGATCAACTCCATATGTCCACACTATATCGTTCGTAACTTATGATTTAGAGCTCATAAGGACACGAATCCAATGCCCACGTTAAGCTAGCTCAATTTTCTATATTGTGACAAAATTTGAGACTGAAGTAGATACGACAAAGCGTCCAAGTAATCCAATCCACCCCAAACTGTGTGATGTCATGCATTGTGCATCATTTATAAGCCTTGACTCAGTGAGCACCAATGATCAGTTTAGAACGATCACTTTAACTGGATGATCAACTTGACATGTCCGCACTAAATTGCCCGTAAATTTTGATTTAGAGCTCAAAATAAAACGAATCCAATGTCCACATTAAGATAGTTCAATTTTCTATATTGTGACAAAATTTGAGACAGAAATAGATACAGCAAAGTGTCCATGTAATCCACCCTATCCCGAACTGCGTGATGCCATGCATTATGCTTCATTTATAAGAATTTACTCAATGAGCACCAATGATCACTTTGGAATGATAACTTTAACTTGCCAGTCAACTTGACATGTCTGCACTAAATCGTTTGTATATTTTGATTTAGAGCTCAAAATAACATGAATCCAGTGCCCACGTTAAGCTAGCTCAACTTTCTATATTGTGACAAAATTTGAGACAGAAATAGATACAAAAAGTCTCCTTGTAATCCAGCCTCTCCCGAACTGCGTGATGCCATGCATTATGCTTCATTTATAAGCCATTAATCAATGAGCACCAATGATCAGTTCAGAATGAATACTTTAACTTGCCAATTAACTTGACATGTCTGCACTAAATCGTTCGTAACTTTTGATTTAGAGCTCAGAATGACAGGAATCCAATGCCCACATTAAGCTAGCTCAATTTTTTATATTGTGATAAAATTTGAGACAGAAATAGGTACGACAAAATGTCCATGTAATCCAATTTTTCTGGAACTGAGTGATGCCATGCATTATTGTACATTTATAAGCATTTACTCAATGAGCACAAATGATCAGTTTAGAATGATAACTTTAACTAGGCGACCAACTTGCCATGTCTGCATTAAGTCGTCCATAACTTTTGATTTAGAGCTCAGAATAACAAGAATCCAATGCCCACGTTAACCTAGCTCAGTTTTCTATATTGTGACCAAATTTGACACAAAATAGATACGAAAAAGCGTTCAAGTAATCCAATCTAGCCAAAACTACGTGATCCCATGCATTATGCTTCATTTATAAGCCTTTATGTAACACCCGTCTCCAAAATACATGACACGTGTCATCGTCTTGTACTTAACTTATAATTTATTTGAAATCTCATATAAAGTATAAGTGATAATTCTTTTTATTAAAAGAATTCTCGTCAAACCCAAGTATAAAATTATTATTAAAAAAACATAAGAAAATAACCTTTAAAAAAATCTAACGATACTCAAGATTCAAAATGAAAATATATAAATAATGTTTAAAAATTCTCAAAACGTAGCACCACCCCGAGTCACTGCATCACTATTGCTCGAACTCATCTGCATCCAAAAGGAGGCATGAGTAACATAATTACTCAGTGAAACAATCACGCCTACCCACATATTTTCATTATACAAGTATATATATAATTTTGATAATTACTTTATTTAGGAATGAAACTAGCACGATTGATTCCACAAAAGTCGACACAAATACTACCAAGATATATGTATTTAAACCGTGTTTGTCTAAGTCACAACCACTCCTCATCCCTAACCACGTCGGTTTAAGGAATTGGAACCCCCAAAGCCACGTCGGCTTAACACCACGGCCACGTCGGCCTATTCGCTCACGTCGAGCTCCCGTCACGTCGACGGTTGTTTCCGGCCTGCCAGCCGTTAATGAACTACGACTCAACACCGCTGTTGTCGTAGCCCAACACCCATCAACGTAGTTAAACCAACTAACGTTACTCGATTCCACCATACCCGCGTTACGTGAATATCACATTCACCAGAAATTTATTCCCACATTAATGAATCAACCATTATACTTGCTTAGACTAATGTTTAATATTTATCTAATAATTATATTAGTTTATTTCAGTTAATTAATTGATTATGGTTCATTTTACTATACCATAATCCACCATAAATAATTTAGTATCCTTAACCAATAAACCAACACATAATAATTTATCTTTTTTTAATAATTAAGTCAACATAATAATTTCCATTAAAATAATAAATTAACATAATATTCCTACTATTTTCTCCCACCACACCACACAAGTAGATCACCACATTCCTATTCATCTTTTTAATATTTATTTATTTATTATTTAATAAATCCCTAATAGGTTTAAATCCTTTTTCCTGATAAAAACATCCTTAATTCTTACAACAATTAATTAAAACCGTAACACCACACATGATTTCAACCTCTAATTTCCTCCCTAAATGAAGCACTCATCAAAATACATATACATAATTGTATAATAAAAATCATAGGTCATATCTCACCTCACTGCGAAACCTGGGTTAATGGAATGTTGGAATCGTCGGTTGTGCATAGATTTCTCTTCCTCCAACGATGGTACACACGAACACCGTGGCTCTCCAACGCTGAACTTTCTACCCTTCAGATCTGTCGAAATCTCTCTCTTTCTTCTTGCTTTTTTTTCTGATGCGCGGCTGCCTCTAATCCCCTTTGACGACGTCTTATATAGTCATTAGGGTTAATTAGGGTTTCAAAACAATTGTCGGTTATACCCTCACTTCAATTTATGTGGACTTCATGGTTTAAATTTAGGCCCAGGATGTTACACTTTACTCCATGAGCACCGATGATCAGTTCAGAATGATCACTTTAACTGGCCGACCAACTTGACATGTCCACACTAAATCGTCTGTAACTTATGGTTTATAGCTCAAAATGACACGAATCCAATGTCTACGTTAAGGTAGCTCAATTTTCAATATTGTAACAAAATTTGAGACAGAAATAGATACGACAAAATGTCCATGTAATCCCATCTAGCCAAAACTGCATGATGCCATGCATTATGCTTCATTTATAAGCCTTTACTCCATGAGCACCAATGATCAGTTCAGAATGATCTCTTTAACTGGCCGATCAACTTGACATGTCCGCACTAAATCGTCCGTAACATATGATTTATAGCTCAAAATGACACGAATCCAATGCCTACGTTAAGGTGGCCCAATTTTCAATACTGTGACAAAATTTGAGACAAAAACAGATACGACAAAATGTCCATGTATTCCCATCTAGCCAAAATTGCATGATTCCATGCATTATGCTTCATTTATAAGCCTTTAGCACCAATGGTCAGTTTAAAATGATCACTTTAACTGGTCAATCAACTTGACATATCCGCACTAAATCATCCCTAACTCTTGATTTAGAGTGTAGAATGACACGAATCCAATGCCCACGTTAAACAAGCTCAATTCTCTATGTTGTAACAAAATTTGAGAGAGAAATAGATACAAAAAAGCGTTCAAGTAGTCCAATCTAACAAAAACTGCATTATGCTTCATTTATAAGCCTTTATTCAATGAGCACAAATGATAAGTTTAGAATGATCAATTTAATTGGCCGATAAACTTGACATGTCCGCACAAAATCGTATCTAACTTTTGATTTAGATCTCAGAATGACACGAATCCAATGCCCACATTAAGCTAGCTCATTTTTCTATATTGTGACCAAATTTGAGACAAAAATAGATAGAACAAAGCATCCATGTAATCCAATCTGTCCCAAACTTCGTGATGCCATGCCTTATGCTTTATTTCTAAGCCTTTACTCAATTAGCACCATTGATCAGTTAAGAATGATCACTTTGACTGCCCGATCAACTTGACATGTCCGCACTAAATCGTTCGTAACTTATGATTTAGAGCTCATAAGGACACGAATCAAATTCCCACGTTAAGCTAGCTTAATTTTCTATATTGTGACAAAATTTGAGACTGAAATAGATACTACAAAGCGTCCAAGTAATCCAATCTATCCCAAAATGTGTGATGTCATGCATTGTGCATTATTTATAACCTTTTACTCAGTGAGCACCAATGATCAGTTTAGAATGATCACTTTAACTGGCCGATCAACTTCACATGTCCGCACTAAATCATCCATAAATTTTGATTTAGAGCTCAAAATAACACGAATCCAATGCCCACGTTAGGCGACCTCAATTTTCTATATTGTAACAACATTTGAAACAGAAATAGATACAACAAAGTGTCCATGTAATCCAGCCTATCCCGAACTGCGTGATGCCATGCATTATGCTTCATTTATAAGCCTTTACTCAATGAGCACCAATGATCACTTTAGAATGATCACTTTAACTTGCCAATCAACTTGACATGTATGCACTAAATCGTTTCTAACTTTTGATTTAGAGGTCAGAATGACAGGAATCCAATGCCCACGTTAAGCTAGCTAAGTTTTTTTATTGTGACAAAATGTGAGACAGAAATAGATACGACAAAGTGTCCATGTAATCCAATCTGTCCGGAACTGAGTGATGCCATGCATTATGCTTCATTTATAAGCCTTTACTCAATGAGCACCAATGATCAGTTTAGAATGATCACTTTAACTGGCCGTTCAACTTGACATGTCCCTACTAAA
>JAEVFF010001190.1:0-45741 GCA_018901945.1 Pugionium dolabratum | reverse complement strand
ATTTTCTATATTGTGACAAAATTTGAGACAGAAATAGATACGAAAAATTGTCCATATAATCCAATCTGTCCAGAACTGAGTGAGGCCATGCATTATGCTTCATTTATAAGCCTTTACTCAATAAGCCCAAATGATCATTTTAGAATGATAACATTAACTAGGCGATCAACTTGAGATGTCCGCATTAAATCTTCTTTAACTTTTGATTTAGAGCTCCGAATAATACGAATCCAATGCACACGTTAAGCTAGCTCAATTTTCTATATCGTGACGAAAGTTGACACAAAATAGATACAAAAAGCGTTCAAGTAATCCAATCTAGCCAAAACTGCGTGATGCCATGCATTATGTTTCATTTATAAGCCTTTACTCAATGAACACCATGTTCAGTTTAGAATGATCACTTTAACTTGCCGATCAACTTGATATGTCTGCACTAAATCGTCCCTAACTCATGATTTATAGCTTAGAATGACACGAATCGTTATGTCATGCAATATGCTTCCTTTGTAAGCCTTTACTCAATGATCACCAATGATCTATTTATAATGATCACTTTAACGGGCCGATCAACTTGACATGTTTGCATTAAATCGTCCGTAACTTTTGATTTGGAGCATGAATCCAATGCCCACGCTAATCTAACTTAAATTTTCTATGTTGTGACAAAATTTGAGGCAGAAATAGATACGACAAAGCGTACATGTAATCCAATCTATACCGAACTGCGTGATGCCATGCATTATGCCTCATTTATAAGCCTTTAGTCAATGAGCACCAATGATCAGTTAAGAATGATCACTTTTACTGGCCTATCAACTTAACATGTCTGCACTAAATCTTCCGTAACTTATGATTAGAGCTCATACGGACATGAATCCAATGACCACGTTAAGCTAGCTCAAATTTCTATATTGTAATAAAATTTGAGACAGAGATAGATACGACATAGTGTCCATGTAATCCAATCTATCTTGAACTGCGTGATGCCATGCATTATGCTTCATTCATAAACCTTTACTCAATGAGCAACAATGATCAGTTAAGAATAATCACTTTAACTGGCCGATCAACTTGACATGTCTGGACTAAATTGGCTGTAACTTTTGATTTAAAGCTCATAATGACGGGTATCAAATGCCCACGTTAAGCTAGCACAATTTTTTTTATTGTGACAAAATTTAAGACCGAAATAGATACGAAAAAGTGTCCATGTAATCTAATCTATTCCAAACTGTGTGATGTCATGCATTATGCATCATTTCTAAGCCTTTACCCAATGAGCACCAATGATCAGTTTAGAATGATCATTTTAACTGGCCAATCAACTTGACATGTCCGCACTAAATCGTCCGTAAATTTTGACTTAGAGCTCAAAATAACACGAATCCAATGCCCACGTTAAGCTAGCTCATTTTTCTATATTGTGACAAAATTTGAGACAGAAATAGATACGACAAAGTGTCCATGTAATCCAATCTGTCCGGAACTGAGTGAGGCCATGCATTATGCTTCATTTATAAGCCTTTACTCAATAAGCCGAAATGATCATTTTAGAATGATTACTTTAACTAGGCGATCAACTAGAGATGTCCGCATTAAATCTTCTTTAACTTTTGATTTAAAGCTCAGAATAATACGAATCCAATGCACACGTTAAGCTATCTCAATTTTCTATATTGTGACCAAATTTGACACAAAATAGATACAAAAAGCGTTCAAGTAATCCAATCTAGCCAAAACTGTGTGATGCCATGCATTATGTTTCATTTATAAGCCTTTACTCAATGAACACCATGTTCAGTTTAGAATGATCACTTTAACTTGCCGATCAATTTGATATGTCTGCACTAAATTGTCCCTAACTCATGATTTATAGCTTAGAATGACACGAATCGTTATGTCATACAATATGCTTCATTTGTAAGCCTTTACTCAATGATCACCAATGATCTGTTTATAATGATCACTTTAACGGGCCGATCAACTTGACATGTTTGCATTAAATCGTCCGTAACTTTTGATTTAGAGCATGAATCAAATGCCCACGCTAATCTAACTCAAATTTTCTATATTGTGACAAAATTTGAGGCAGAAATAGATACGACAATGCGTACATGTAATCCAATCTATACCGAACTGCGTGATGCCATGCATTATGCCTCATTTATAAGCCTTCAGTCAATGAGCACCAATGATCAGTTAAGAATGATCAGTTAAGAATGATCACTTTAACTGGCCGATCAACTTAACATCTCTGCACTAAATCTTCCGTAACTTATGATTTAGAGCTCATACGAACATGAATCCAATGACCACGTTAAGCTAGCTCAGATTTATATATTGTGATAAAATTTGAGACAGAGATAGATACGACATAGTGTCCATGTAATCCAATCTATCTTGAACTGCGTGATTATGCTTCATTCATAAACCTTTACTCAATGAGCACCAATGATCAGTTAAGAATGATCACTTTAATTGGCTGATAACATTGACATGTCTGCATTAAATCGTCTGAACTTTTGATTTAGGTATCAGACTGGCACGAATCCAATGGCCACGTTAAACTATATCAATTTTCTATATTGTGAAAAAATTTTGAGACAAAAACAGATACGATAACGCGTCCAAGTAATCCAATCTATCCTGAACTGCGTGATGTC
Organism: Pugionium dolabratum; assembly: GCA_018901945.1. Lineage (NCBI taxonomy): Eukaryota > Viridiplantae > Streptophyta > Magnoliopsida > Brassicales > Brassicaceae > Pugionium > Pugionium dolabratum. The sequence continues at coordinate 43,075 of JAEVFF010001190.1, read as the reverse complement.
ATGCATTATGCATCATTTATAAGCCTTTACTCAATGATCACCAATGATCAGCTTAGAATGATCATTTTAACTAGCCGATCAAGTGGACATTTCCGCACTGGATTGCCCGTAACTTTTGATTTATAGCTCGGAATGACACGAATCCAATGACCACATTAAGCTAGCTCAATTTTCTATATTGTGACAGAATTTCAGAAAGAAATAGATAGAACAAAGCGTCCATGTAATCAAATATGTCCCAAACTTCGTGATGCAACGCATTATGCTTTATTTATAAGCCTTTTGCTCAATGAGCACCAATGATCAGTTGAGAATGATCACTTTCACTGCCCGATCAACTTGACATGTCCGCAATAAATTTTCTGAACTTTTGATTTAGAGGTTAGACTGGCACGAATCCAATGCCCACGTTAAACGAGCTCAATTTTCTATATTGCGACAAAATTTGAGATATAAATAGATACGATAAAGCGTCCATGTAATTCAATCTATCCAAAACTGCATGATGCCATGCATTACGCTTCATTTATAAGCCTTTACTCTATGAGCACCAATGATTAGTTAAAAATGATCTCTTTAACTTCCTGATCAACTTGACATGTCGGCACTAAATCATTCGTAACTTATGAGTTAGAGCTCAAAATGATACGAATCCAATGCCCACGTTAAGCTACCTCAGTTTTCTATATTGTGACAAAATTTGAGACAGAAATAGATACGACAAAGCGTTCAAGTAATCCAATCTATCCCGAACTATGTGATGTCATGCATTATGCTTCATTTATAAGTTTTTACTCAATGAGCACCAATGATCAGTTTAGAATGATCACTTTAACTGGCCGATCAACTTGACATGTCTGCACTAAATCGTCCGTATCTTTTTATTTAGAGCTCAGAATGACACAAATCCAATGGCTACGTTAAGCTAGCTGAATTTTCTATATTGTGACGAAATTTGAGACAGAAATAGATACGACAAAGCATTCAAGAAATCCAATCTATCCCGAACTACGTGATGTCATGTATTATGCTTCATTTATAAACCTTTACTCAATGAGCACCAATGATCACTTTAACTGGCCAATCAACTTGACATGTCTGCAGTAATTCGTCCGTAACTTTCGATTTAAAGCTTAGAATGACACGAATCCAATGCCCACGTTAAGCTAGCTCAATTTTCTATATTGTGACAAAATTGAGACAAAAAAAATGTGACAAAGTGTCCAGAAAATCCAATCCAACCCGAACTACTTGATGCCATGCATTATGCTTCATTTATAAGCCTTTACTCAATGACCACAAATGATCAGTTTAGAATGATAACTTATTTTAGCCGATTAACTTGACATGTCCGCACTAAATCGTTAGTAACTTTTGATTTAGAGCTGAGAATAACACGAATCCACTGGCCACGTTAAGCTAGCTCAATTTTCTATATCGTGACAAAATTTGACAAAAAATATATAAGAAATCCAATCTAGCCAGAACTACATGATGCCATGCACTATGCTTCATTTATAAGCTTTTACTCAATGAGCACCAATGATCATTTTAGAATGATCACTTTAACTTGCCGATCAACTTGACATGTCCGCACTAAATCGTCCTAACTTATGATTTATATCTCAAAATGACACGTATCTAATGCCCATGTTAAGCTAGCTCAAGTTTCTAAATGGTGACAAAATTTGAAGCAAAAATAGATAAGACAAAGCATCCAAGTAATCCAATCAATCCCGAACTGTGTGATGTCATGCATTATGCATCATTTATAACTCTTTACTCAATGAGCACCAACGATCAATTTAGAAAAATCACTTTAACTGGTCGATCAACTTGACATGTCCGCACTAAATCGTCCATAAATTTTGATTTAGAGCTTTGAATGACACGAATCCAATGCCCACATTAACATAGCTCAATTTTCTATATTGTGACAAAATTTGAGACAGAAGTAGATACGACAAAGCATCCAAGTAATCGAATCTATCCCGGACTACGTGGTGTCTTGCATTATGCTTTATTTGTAAGATTGTACTGAATGAGCACCAATTATCTGTTTAGAACGATCGCTTTAACAGGCCGATCAACTAGACATGTTTGCAAAAAATCGTTCGTAACTTTTGATATAGAGATCAGAATGACATGAATCAAATGCCCACGCTAAGCTAGCTCACTTTTCTATATTGTGACAAAATTGGAGACACAAATAGATACGACAAAGCATCCATGTAATCCAATCTATACCGAACTGCATGATGCCATGCATAATGCTTCATTTATAAGCCTTTACTCAATGATCATGATCAGTTAAGAATGATCACTTTAACTGGCCGATCAACTTAACATGTCCGCACTAAATCGTCCGTATCTTTTGATTTAGAGCTCAGAATGACAGGAATCCAATATCCGCGTTAAGCTAGCTCAATGTTTTATATTGTGAAACAATTTGAGACAGAAATCGATACGATAAAGTGTCCATGCTTCATTTATAGGCCCTTACTCAATGAGTACAAATGATCAGTTTAGACTAATAACTTTAACTAGGCGATCAACTTGACATATCCGCATTAAATCGTCCGTAACTTATGATTTAGAGCTCATATGGACACGAATCCAGTGCCCCCGTTAATCTAGCTCAATTTTCTATATTGTGACAAAATTTGAGACTGAAATATATACGACAAAGCGTCCAACTAATGCCATCTATCCCAGACTGTGTGATGTCATGCATTATGCATCATTTATAAGCCTTTACCCAATGAGCACCAATGATCAGTTTAGAATGATCACTTTAACTGGTCGATCAACTTGACATGTCCGCACTAAATCGTCTGTAAATTTTGATTTAGAGCTCAAAATAACACGAATCCAATGCCCACGTTAAGCTAGCTCAATTTTCTATATTGTGACAAAATTTGAGACAGAAATAGATACGAAAAATTGTCCATATAATCCAATCTGTCCAGAACTGAGTGAGGCCATGCATTATGCTTCATTTATAAGCCTTTACTCAATAAGCCCAAATGATCATTTTAGAATGATAACATTAACTAGGCGATCAACTTGAGATGTCCGCATTAAATCTTCTTTAACTTTTGATTTAGAGCTCCGAATAATACGAATCCAATGCACACGTTAAGCTAGCTCAATTTTCTATATCGTGACGAAAGTTGACACAAAATAGATACAAAAAGCGTTCAAGTAATCCAATCTAGCCAAAACTGCGTGATGCCATGCATTATGTTTCATTTATAAGCCTTTACTCAATGAACACCATGTTCAGTTTAGAATGATCACTTTAACTTGCCGATCAACTTGATATGTCTGCACTAAATCGTCCCTAACTCATGATTTATAGCTTAGAATGACACGAATCGTTATGTCATGCAATATGCTTCCTTTGTAAGCCTTTACTCAATGATCACCAATGATCTATTTATAATGATCACTTTAACGGGCCGATCAACTTGACATGTTTGCATTAAATCGTCCGTAACTTTTGATTTGGAGCATGAATCCAATGCCCACGCTAATCTAACTTAAATTTTCTATGTTGTGACAAAATTTGAGGCAGAAATAGATACGACAAAGCGTACATGTAATCCAATCTATACCGAACTGCGTGATGCCATGCATTATGCCTCATTTATAAGCCTTTAGTCAATGAGCACCAATGATCAGTTAAGAATGATCACTTTTACTGGCCTATCAACTTAACATGTCTGCACTAAATCTTCCGTAACTTATGATTAGAGCTCATACGGACATGAATCCAATGACCACGTTAAGCTAGCTCAAATTTCTATATTGTAATAAAATTTGAGACAGAGATAGATACGACATAGTGTCCATGTAATCCAATCTATCTTGAACTGCGTGATGCCATGCATTATGCTTCATTCATAAACCTTTACTCAATGAGCAACAATGATCAGTTAAGAATAATCACTTTAACTGGCCGATCAACTTGACATGTCTGGACTAAATTGGCTGTAACTTTTGATTTAAAGCTCATAATGACGGGTATCAAATGCCCACGTTAAGCTAGCACAATTTTTTTTATTGTGACAAAATTTAAGACCGAAATAGATACGAAAAAGTGTCCATGTAATCTAATCTATTCCAAACTGTGTGATGTCATGCATTATGCATCATTTCTAAGCCTTTACCCAATGAGCACCAATGATCAGTTTAGAATGATCATTTTAACTGGCCAATCAACTTGACATGTCCGCACTAAATCGTCCGTAAATTTTGACTTAGAGCTCAAAATAACACGAATCCAATGCCCACGTTAAGCTAGCTCATTTTTCTATATTGTGACAAAATTTGAGACAGAAATAGATACGACAAAGTGTCCATGTAATCCAATCTGTCCGGAACTGAGTGAGGCCATGCATTATGCTTCATTTATAAGCCTTTACTCAATAAGCCGAAATGATCATTTTAGAATGATTACTTTAACTAGGCGATCAACTAGAGATGTCCGCATTAAATCTTCTTTAACTTTTGATTTAAAGCTCAGAATAATACGAATCCAATGCACACGTTAAGCTATCTCAATTTTCTATATTGTGACCAAATTTGACACAAAATAGATACAAAAAGCGTTCAAGTAATCCAATCTAGCCAAAACTGTGTGATGCCATGCATTATGTTTCATTTATAAGCCTTTACTCAATGAACACCATGTTCAGTTTAGAATGATCACTTTAACTTGCCGATCAATTTGATATGTCTGCACTAAATTGTCCCTAACTCATGATTTATAGCTTAGAATGACACGAATCGTTATGTCATACAATATGCTTCATTTGTAAGCCTTTACTCAATGATCACCAATGATCTGTTTATAATGATCACTTTAACGGGCCGATCAACTTGACATGTTTGCATTAAATCGTCCGTAACTTTTGATTTAGAGCATGAATCAAATGCCCACGCTAATCTAACTCAAATTTTCTATATTGTGACAAAATTTGAGGCAGAAATAGATACGACAATGCGTACATGTAATCCAATCTATACCGAACTGCGTGATGCCATGCATTATGCCTCATTTATAAGCCTTCAGTCAATGAGCACCAATGATCAGTTAAGAATGATCAGTTAAGAATGATCACTTTAACTGGCCGATCAACTTAACATCTCTGCACTAAATCTTCCGTAACTTATGATTTAGAGCTCATACGAACATGAATCCAATGACCACGTTAAGCTAGCTCAGATTTATATATTGTGATAAAATTTGAGACAGAGATAGATACGACATAGTGTCCATGTAATCCAATCTATCTTGAACTGCGTGATTATGCTTCATTCATAAACCTTTACTCAATGAGCACCAATGATCAGTTAAGAATGATCACTTTAACTGGCCGATCAACTTGACATGTCTGGACTAAATATTCTGTAACTTTTGATTTAGAGCTCATAATGACAGGAATCGAATGCCCACGTTAAACTTGCACAATTTCTTATATTGTGACAAAATTTAAAACCGAAATAGATACGAAAAATTGTCCATGTAATCTAATCTATCCCGAACTGTGTGATGTCATGCATTATGCATCATCTATAAGCCTTTACCCAATGAGCACCAATGATCAGTTTAGAATGATCACTTTAACTGGCCGATCAACTTGACATGTCCGCACTAAATCGTCTGTAAATTTTGATTTAGATGCTCAAAATAACACGAATCCAATGCCCACGTTAAGCTAGCTCAATTTTCTATATTGTGACAAAATTTGAGACAGAAATAGATACGAAAAAGTGTCCATGTAATCCAATCTGTCCGGAACTGAGTGAGGCCATGCATTATGCTTCATTTATAAGCCTTTACTCAATAAGCCCAAATGATCATTTTAGAATGATAACTTTAACTAGGCGATCAACTTGAGATGTCTGCATTAAATCTTCTTTAACTTTTGATTTAGATCTCAGAAAAATACGAATCCAATGCACACATTAAGCTAGCTCAATTTTCTATATTGTGACCAAATTTGACACAAAATAGATAAAAAAAGCGTTCAAGTAATCCAATCTAGCCAAAACTGCGTGATGCCATGCATTATATTTCATTTATAAGCCTTTACTCAATGAACACCATGTTCAGTTTAGAATGATCACTTTAACTTGCCGATCAACTTGATATGTCTGCACTAAATCGTCCCTAACTCATGATTTATAGCTTAGAATGACACGAATCGTTATGTCATGCAATATGCTTCCTTTGTAAGCCTCTACTCAATGATCACCAATGATCTATTTATAATGATCACTTTAACGGGCCGATCAACTTGACATGTTTGCATTAAATCGTCCATAACTTTTGATTTAGAGCATGAATCCAATGCCCACGCTAATCTAACTCAAATTTTCTATATTGTGACAAAATTTAAGGAAGAAATAGATACGACAAAGCGTACATGTAATCCAATCTATACCGAACTGCGTGATGCCATGCATTATGCCTCATTTATAAGCCTTTAGTCAATGAGCACCAATGAGCAGTTAAGAATGATCACTTTAACTGGCCGATCAACTTAACATGTCTGCACTAAATCTTCTGTAACTTATGATTTAGAGCTCATACAGACATGAATCCAATGACCACGTTAAGCTAGCTCAAATTTCTATATTGTGATAAAATTTGAGACAGAGATAGATACGACATAGTGTCCATGTATTCCAATCGATCTTGAACTGCGTGATGCCAAGCATTATGCTTCATTTATAAACCTTTACTCAATGAGCACCAATGATCAGTTAAGAATGATCACTTTAACTGGCCGATCAACTTGACATGCCTGGACTAAATTGTCTATAACTTTTGATTTAGAGCTCATAATGACAGGAATCGAATGCCCACGTTAAACTAGCACAATTTTTTATATTGTGACAAAATTTAAGACCGAAATAGATACGAAAAAGTGTCCATGTAATCTAATCTATCCCGAACTGTGTGATGTCATGCATTATGCATCATTTATAAGCCTTTACCCAATGAGCACCAATGATCAGTTTAGAATGATCACTTTAACTGGCCGATCAACTTGACATGTCCGCACTAAATCGTCCGTAAATTTTGATTAAGAGCTCAAAATAACACGAATCCAATGCCCACGTTAAGCTAGCTCAATTTTCAATATTGTGACAAAATTTGAGACAGAAATAGATATGACAAAGTGTCCATGTCATCCAATCAGTCCCAAACTGAGTGAGGCGATGCATTATGCTTCATTTATAAGCCTTTACTCAATAAGCCCAAATGATCATTTTAGAATGATAACTTTAACTAGGCGATCAACTTGAGATGTCCGCATTAAATCTTCTTTAACTTTTGATTTAGATTTCAGAATAATACGAATCCAATGCACACATTAAGCTAGCTCAATTTTCTATATTGTGACCAAATTTGACACAAAATACATAAAAAAAAAGCGTTCAAGTAATCCAATCTAGCCAAAACTGCGTGATGCCTTGCATTATGTTTCCTTTATAAGCCTTTACTCAATGAACACCATGTTCAGTTTAGAATGATCACTTTAACTTGCCGATCAACTTGATATGTCTGCACTAAATCGTCCCTAACTCATGATTTATAGCTTAGAATGACACGAATCGTTATGTCATGCAATATGCTTCCTTTGTAAGCCTTTACTCAATGAACACCAATGATCTGTTTATAATGATCACTTTAACGGGCCGATCAACTTGACATGTTTGCATTAAATCGTCCTTAACTTTTGATTTAGAGCATGAATCCAATGCCCACGCTAATCTAACTCAAATTTTCTATATTGTGACAAAATTTGAGGCAGAAATAGATACGACAAAGCGTATATGTAATCCAATCTATACCGAACTGCGTGATCCCATGCAATATGCCTCATTTATAAGCCTTTAGTCAATGACCACCAATGATCAGTTAAGAATGATCACTTTAACTGGCCGATCAACTTAACATGTCTACAATAAATCTTTCGTAACTTATGATTTAGAGCTCATACGGACATGAATCCAGTGACCACGTTAAGCTAGCTCAAATTTCAATATTGTGATAAAATTTGAGACAGAGATAGATACGACATAGTGTCCATGTAATCCAATCTATCTTGAACTGCGTGATGCCATGCATTATGCTTCATTCATCAACCTTTACTCAATGAGCACCAATGATCAGTTAAGAATGATCACTTTAACTGGCCGATCAACTTGACATGTCTGGACTAAATAGTCTGTAACTTTTGATTTAAAGCTCATAATGACAGGAATCAAATGCCCATGTTAAGCTAGCACAATTTTTTATATTGTGACAAAATTTAAGACCGAAATAGATACGAAAAAAGTGTCCTTGTAATCTTATCTATCCCGAACTGTGTGATGTCATGCATTATGCATCATTTATAAGCCTTTACCCAATGAGCACCAATGATCAGTTTAGAATGATCACTTTAACTGGCCGATCAACTTGACATGTCCGCACTAAATCGTCCGTAAATTTTGATTTTAGAGCTCACCAATAACCAGGAATCCAATTGCCCACGAAGCTAGCTCAAATTTTCTATATTGTGACAAAATTTGAGACAGAAATAGATACGACAAAGTGTCCATGTAATCCAATCTGTCCGGAACTGAGTGAGGCCATGCATTATGCTTCATTTATAAGCCTTTACTCAATAAGCCCAAATGATCATTTTAGAATGATAACTTTAACTAGGCGATCAACTTGAGATGTCCGCATTAAATCTTCTTTAACTTTTGATTTAGAGCTCAGAATAATATGAATCCAATGCACACGTTAAGCTAGCTCAATTTTCTATATTGTGACCAAATTTGACACAAAATAGATACAAAAAGCGTTCAAGTAATCCAATCTAGCCAAAACTGTGTGATGCCATGCATTATGTTTCATTTATAAGCATTTACTCAATGAACACCATGTTCAGTTAAGAATGATCACTTTAACTTGCCGATCAACTTGATATGTCTGCACTAAATCGTCCCTAACTCATGATTTAAAGCTTAGAATGACATGAATCCTTATGTCATGCAATATGCTTCCTTTGTAAGCCTTTACTCAATGATCACCAATGATCTGTTTATAATGATCACTTTAACGGGCCGATCAACTTGACATGTTTGCATTAAATCGTCCGTAACTTTTGATTTGGAGCATGAATCCAATGCCCACGCTAATCTAACTCAAATTTTCTATATTGTGACAAAATTTGAGGCAGAAATAGATACGACAAAGCGTACATGTAATTCAATCTATACCGAACTGCGTGATGCCATGCATTATGCCTCATTTATAAGCCATTAGTCAATGAGCACCAATGATCAGTTAAGAATGATCACTTTAACTGGCCGACCAACTTAACATGTCTACAATAAATCTTTCGTAACTTATGATTTAGAGCTCCTACGGACATGAATCCAATGACCACGTTAAGCTAGCTCAAATTTCTATATTGTGATAAAATTTGAGCCAGAGATCGATACGACATAGTGTCCATGTAATCCAATCTATCTTGAACTGCGTGATGCCATGCATTATGCTTCATTCATAAACCTTTACTCAATGAGCACCAATGATCAGTTAAGAATGATCATTTTAACTGGCCGATCAACTTGACATGTCTGGACTAAATTGTCTATAACTTTTGATTTAAAGCTCATAATGACGGGAATCAAATGCCCACGTTAAGCTAGCACAAAGTTTTATATTGTGACAAAATTTAAGACCGAAATAGATACGAAAAATGTGTCCATGTAATCTAATCTATCCCGATCTGTGTGATGTCATGCATTATGCATCATTTATAAGCCTTTACCCAATGAGCACCAATGATCAGTTTAGAATGATCACTTAACTGGCCGATCAACTTGACATGTCCGAACTAAATTGTCCATAAATTTTGATTTAGAGCTCAAAATAACACGAATCCAATGCCCACGTTAAGCTAGATCAATTTTCTATATTGTGACAAAATGTGAGACAGAAATAGATACGACAAAGTGTCCATGTAATCCAATCTGTCCGGAACTGAGTGAGGCGATGCATTATGCTTCATTTATAAGCCTTTACTCAATAAGCCCAAATGATCATTTTAGAATGATAACTTTAACTAGGCAATCAACTTGAGATGTCCGCATTAAATATTCTTTAACTTTTGATTTAGAGCTCAGAATAATACGAATCCAATGCACATGTTAAGCTAGCTCAATTTTCTATATTGTGACCAAATTTGACACAAAATAGATACAAAAAGCGTTCACGTAATCCAATCTAGCCAAAACTGTGTGATGCCATGCATTATGTTTCATTTATAAGCCTTTACTCAATGAACACCATGTTCAGTTTAGAATGGTCACTTTAACTTGCCGATCAACTTGATATGTCTGCACTAAATCGTCCCTAACTCATGATTTATAGCTTAGAATGACACGAATCGTTATGTCATGCAATACGCTTCCTTTGTAAGCCTTTACTCAATTATCACCAATGATCTGTTTATAATGATCACTTTAACGGGCCGATCAACTTGACATGTTTTCATTAAATCGTCCGTAAAATTTGATTTAGAGCATGAATCCAATGCCCACGCTAATCTAACTCAAATTTTCTATATTGTGACAAAATTTGAGGCAGAAATAGATACGACAAAGTGTACATGTAATCCAATCTATACCGAACTGCGTGATGCCATGCATTATGCCTCATTTATAAGCCTTTAGTCAATGAGCACCAATGATCAGTTAAGAATGATCACTTTAACTGGCCGATCAACATAACATTTCTGCACTAAATCTTTCGTAACTTATGATTTAGAGCTCATACGGACATGAATCCAATGACCAAGTTAAGCTAGCTCAAATTTCTATATTGTGATAAAATTTGAGACAGAGATAGATACGACATAGTGTCAATGTAATCCAATCTATCTTGAACTGTGTGATGCCATGCATTATGCTTCATTCATAAACCTTTACTCAATGAGCACCAATGATCAGTTAAGAATGATCACTTTCACTGGCCGATCAACTTGACATGTCTGGACTAAATTGTCTGTAACTTTTGATTTAGAGCTCATAATGACAGGAATCGAATGCCCACGTTAAGCTAGCACAATTTTTTATATTGTGACAAAATTTAAGACCAAAATATATACGAAAAAGTGTCCATGTAATCTAATCTATCCCGAACTGTGTGATGTCATGCATTATGCATCATTTATAAGCCTTTACTCAATGAGCACCAATGATCAGTTTAGAATGATCACTTTAACTGGCCGATCAACTTGACATGTCCGCACTAAATCCTCCATAAATTTTTATTTAGAGCTCAAAATAACACGAATCCAATGCCCACGTTAAGCTAGCTCAATTTTCTATATTGTGACAAAATTTGAGACAGAATAGATACGACAAAGTTTCCATGTAATCCAATCTTACCGGAACTGAGTGAGGCCATGCATTATGCTTCATTTATAAGACTTTACTCAATCATCCCTAATGATCATTTTAGAATGATAACTTTAACTGGGCGATCAACTTGAGATGTCCGCATTAAATCTTCTTTAACTTTTGATTTAGAGCTCAGAATAATACGAATCCAATGCACACGTTAAGCTAGTTCAATTTTCTATAGTGTGACCAAATTTGACACAAAATAGATACAAAAAGCGTTCAAGTAATCCAATCTAGCCAAAACTGTGTGATGCCATGCATTATGTTTCATTTATAAGCCTTTACTCAATGAACACCATGTTCAGTTTAGAATGATCACTTTAACTTGCCGATCAACTTGATATGTCTGCACTAAATCATCCCTAACTCATGATTTATAGCTTAGTATGACACGAATCGTTATGTCATGCAATATGCTTCCTTTGTAAGCCTTTACTCAATGATCACCAATGATCTGTTTATAATGATCACTTTAACAGGCCGATCAACTTGACATGTTTGCATTAAATCGTCCGTAACTTTTGATTTAGAGCATGAATCCAATGCCCACGCTAATCTAACTCAAATTTTCTATATTGTGACAAAATTTGAGGCAGAAATAGATACGACAAAGCGTACATGTAATCATATCTATACCAAACTGCGTGATGCCATGCGTTATGCCTCATTTATAAGCCTTTAGTCAATGAGCAGCAATGATCAGTTAAGAATGATCACTTTAACTGGTCGATCAACTTAACATATCTGCACTAAATCTTCCGTAACTTATGATTTAGAGCTCATACGGACATGAATCCAATGACCACGTTAAGCTAGCTCAAATTTCTATATTGTGATAAAATTTGAGACAGAGATAGATACGACATAGTGTCCATGTAATCCAATCTATCTTGAACTGCGTGATTATGCTTCAGTCATAAACCTTTACTCAATGAGCACCAATGATCAGTTAAGAATGATCACTTTAACTGGCCGGTCAACTTGACATGTCTGGACTAAATTGTCAGTAACTTTTGATTTAGAGCTCATAATGACAGGAATCGAATGCCCACGTTAAGCTAGCACAATTTTTTATATTGTGACAAAATATAAGACCGAAATAGATACGAAAAAGTGTCCGTGTAATCTAATCTATCCCAAACTTAGTGATGCCTTGCATTATGCTTCATTTATAAGCCTTTACTCAATGAGCACCAATGATCAGTTTAGAATGCTAACTTTAACTAGGCGATCAACTTGACATGTCCGCATTAAATCGTCCATACCTTTTGATTTAGAGCTCTGAACAACTCGAATCCAATGCCCATGTTAAGCTAGCTCAAATTTCTATATTTTGACCAAATTTGACACAAAATAGATTCGAAAAATTGTTCAAGTAATCCAATATAGCCAAAACTGCGTGATGCCATTCATTACGCGTCATTTATAAGCCTTTATTCAATAAGCACCAATGATCTGTTAAGAATGATCACTTTAACAGCCCGATCAACTTGAAGTGTCCGCACTAAATCGTCTGTAACTTATGATATATAGCTCAGAATGACACGAATCCAATGCCTACGTTAAGCTAGCTCATTTTTCAATATTGTTACAAAATTTGAGACCAAAATACATTCAAAAAGCGTTCAAGTAATCCAATCTAGCCAGAACTGCATGATGCCATGCATTTTGCTTCATTTATAAGCCTTTAGCACCGATTGTCAGTTTAAAATGATCACTTTAACTGGCCGATCAACTTGACAAGTCCGCACTAAATAATCCATAACTTTTGATTTAGAGCTTAGAATGACACGCATCCAATGACCTCGTTAAGCTAGCTCAATTCTCTATGTTGTAACAAAATTTGAGACAGAAATAGATACAAAAAGGCATTCAAGTAATCCAATCTAGCCAAAAATGCATTATGCTTCATTTATAAGCCTTTACTCAATGAGCACAAATGACCAGTTTAGAGTAATCAATTTAACTAGCCGATCAACTTGACATGTCCGCACAAAATCGTTCCTAACTTTTGATTTTGAGCTCAGAATGAGACGAATCCAATGCCAACGTTAAGCTAGCTCAATTTTCTATATTGTGACCAAACTTGAGGCTGAAATTGATATAAAAATGCGTCCATGTAACCAATCTAGCCATAACTCCGTGATGCCATGCATTATGCTTCATTTATAAGCCTTTACCCGATGAGCACCAATGATCAGTTAACAATGATCACTTTAACTGGCTGATCAACTTGACATTTCCACTCTAAATCGTCCGTAACTTATGATTTATAGTTCAGAATGACACGAATCCAATGCCGACGTTAAGCTAGTTCAATTTTCTAAATTGTGACAAAATTTTAGACAGAACAAGATATGACAAAGCGTTCAAGTAAACCAATCTATCTAAAATTGTGTATTGCCATGCATTATGCATCATTTATAAGGCTTTACTCAATGAGCACCCACGATCGGTTTAGAATGATCACTTTAACTAGCCGAACAACTTGATATGTCTGCACTAAATCGTCCTTTACACAATTAGCACAAATGATCAGTTTAGAATGATCACTTTAACTGGCCGATCAACTTGACGTGATCGCACTAAACCATTCGTAACTTTTGATTTAGAGCTCAGAATGAAACAAATCCAATGCCGACGTTAAGCTTACTCAATTTTATATGTTGCGACAAAATATGAGGTAGAAATAGATACGACAACACGGTCATGTAATCCAATCTATCTTGAACTGCGTGATGTCATGATTTATACATCATTTATAAGCTTTTACTCAATGAGAACGAATGATCAGTTTAGAATGATAACTTTAACTGGCCGATCAACTTGACATGTCCGCACTAAATCGTCCGTAACTTTTGTTTTAGAGGTCAAAATGACACAAATCCAGTGCCCACATTAAGCTAGCTCAATTTCTATACTGTGACAAAATTTGAGACAGAAATAGCTATGACAAAGTGTCCATGTAATCCATTCTATCCCAATCTCCGTGATGCCATGCATTATGCTTCATCTATAAGCCTTTACTCAATGAGCACAAATGATCAGTTTAGAATGAGAACTATAACTAGTCGATAAACTTGACATGTCCGTATTAAATCGTCCGTAACTTTTGATTTAGACCTCAGAATAAAACAAATCCAATGCCCACGTTAAGCTAGCTTTATTTTCCGTATTGTGACAAATGTTTACACAAAAATAGATACGAACAAGCGTTCAAGTAATCCAATCTAGCAAAAACTGTGAAATTCCATGCATTATGCTTCATACATAAGCCTTTAATCAATGAGAACGAATGATCAGTTTAAAATGATCACTTCAAGTGACCGATCAACTTGACATATCCGCACCAAATCATGCCTAAATTTTTATTTAGAGCTCAGAGTGACACGAATCCAATGCCCACATTAATCTAGCTCAATTTTCTATATCGTGACAGAATTTTTGGCGAAAATAGATATAAAAAGCGTTCATGTAACCAATCTATCCAAAAGTCTGTGATGCCATGCATTATGCTTCATTTATAAGCCTTTACTCAATGAGCACCAATGATCATTTAAGAATGATCACTTTAACTGGCTGATCAACCTGACATATCCGCACTAAATCATCAGTAACTTATGATTTATAGCTCAGAATGATATGAATCCAATGCCCACGTTAAGCTAGCTAAATTTTCTATATTATGACAAAATTTGATGGAGAACTAGATACGAAAAATCATAAAAGTAATTCAATGTATCCCAAACTGCGTAATGTCATGCATTATGCATCATTTATAAGCCTTTACTCAATGAGCACCAATGATCAGTTTAGAATGATCACTTTAACTGGGCGATCAAATTGACATGATCGCACTAACTCGTCCGTAACTTTTGATTTAGAGCTCTGAATGACACGAATCCAATGCCCACATTAAGCTAGCTCAATTTTCTATATTGTGACAAATTTCCAGGCAGAAACAGATCGACAAAGTGTCCAAGTAATCAAATCTCTCCTGAACTACGTGATGTCATGCATTTTGCTTGATTTATAAGCCTTTACTCAATGAGCACCAATGATGAGTTAAGAATGATCACTTTAAATGGCCGATCAACTTGACATGTCCGCACTAAATCGTGGGTAACTTATGATTTAGAGCTCGGAAGGACACAAATCCAATGCCCACGTTAAGCAAGCTCAATTTTTTATATTGTGAGAAAATTTGAGACTTAAATAGATACGACAAAGTGTCCAAGTATTCCAATCTATCCCGAACAACATGATGTCATGCATTATGCATCATTTATAAGCCTTTACTCAATGAACACCAATGATCAGTTTATAATGATCACTTTAACTGGCCGATAAACTTGACATGTACGCACTAAATTGTCCGTAACTTTTGATTGAGAGCTCATAATAACAAGAATCCAATGCCCATGATAAGCTAGCTTAATTTTCTATATTGTGACAAAATTTGAGACACAAATAGATACGAAAAAGTGTCTATGTAACACAATCTATCTCAAACGGCATGATGCCATGCATTATGCTTCATTTAAGCTTTTACTCAATGACCACAAATGTTCAGTTTAGAATGATAACTATAACTAGGCGATCAACTTGAAATGTCCGCATTAAATCGTTCGTAACTGTTGATTTAGAGCTCAGAATAACATGAATCCAATGCCCACGTTAGGGTAGCTCAAATTTCTATATTGTGATCAAATTTGACACAAATAGATACGAACAAAACGTTCAAGTAATCCAATCTAGCCAAAACTACGTGATGCCATGCATTATGCTTCATTTATAAGCCTTTACTCAATGAGTATCAATGATCAGTTAAGAATGATCACTTTAACTGGCCGATCAAATTGATATGATCCCTCTAAATCATCCGTAAGTTATGATTTATAGCTCCGAATGATACGAATCTAATGCCCACGTTAAGCTAGCTCAATTTTCTATATTATGACACAGATTGAGACGGAAATAGATTCAAAAAATCCTTCAAGTAATCCAATCTCTGCAAAACTGCATGATGCCATGCATTATGCTTCATTTATAAGCATTTAATCAATGAGCACAAATGATCAGTTTAGAATGATCATTATAACTGGCCGATCAACTTGACATGTCCACACTAAATCGTCCTTAACTTTTGATTTATAGCTCAGAATGACACGAATCCAATGCCCACGTTAAGCTACCTCAATTTTCTATATTCTGACAAAATTTCAGAGAGAAATAGATACGACAAAACGTCCAAGTAATCCAATCTATCCCGAACTGCGTGATGTTATGCATTATGCTTCATTTATAAGCCTTTACTCAATTAGCACCAATGATCAGTTAAGAATGATCACTTTAACTGACCGATCAACTTGACATGTACGCACTAAACCGTCCGTATCTTATTATTTATAGCTCAGAATGACACGAATCCAATGCCCACATTAAGCTAGCTCAATTTTCTATATTTTGACAAAACTTGTGGTAGAAATAGATACGACAAAGCGTCCAACAAATCCAATCTATCCCGTACAGCGTGATGTCAAGCATTATGCATCATTTATAAGACTTTACTTAATAAGCACCAATGATTAGCTTATAATGATCACTTTAACTACCCGATCAACTTGACATGATCGCACTAAATCGTCCGTAACATTTGATTGAGACCTCAGAATGACACGAATCCAATGCCCACATTAAGATAGCTAAATTTTCTATATTGTGATAAAATTTGAGGCAGGAATAGATATGACAAAGCGTCCAAGTAATCCAATCTATCCCTAACTGCATGATCTCCTGCATTATGATTCATTTGTAAGCCTTTACTCAATTAGCACCAATGATCAGTTTAGAATGATCACTTTTACTGGCCGATCAGCTTGACATGTCCACACTAAATCATCCATAACTTTTGATTTAAAGATCAGAATGAGATGAATCCAATGCCCACGCTAAGCTAGCTCAATTTTCTATATTGTGACAAAATTTTGGACAGAAATAGATTCAAAAAAAGCGTTCAAGTAATCCAATCTAGCCAAAACTGCATGAGCCCATGCATTATTCTTGATTCATAAGCCTTTACTCAATGTCCACAATTGAACAATTTAAAATGATCATTTTAACTGGCCGATCAACTTGACATGTACGCACTAAATCATCCCTAACTTTTGATTTAGAGCTTAGAATGACACGAATCCAATTCCCACGTTAAACTAGCTCAATTCTCTATATTGTAACAAATTCAGACAGAAATAGATACAAAAAGCATTCATGTAATCCAATCTAGCCAAAAGTGCATGATGTCATGCATTATGCTTCATTTATAAGCCTTTACGCAATTAGCACAAATGATCAGTTTAGAATGTCACTTTAACTGGCCGAACAACTTGACATTTCCGCACTAAACCGTCCCTAACTTTTGATTTATAGCTCAGAATGACACGAATCCAATGCCCATGTTAAGTTAGCTAAATTTTCTATATTATGACAAATTTTGATGTAGAACTAGATACGACAAAGCATCAAAATAATTCAATGTATCCCCAACTGTGGGATTTCATGCATTATGCATCATTTATAAGCCCTTACTCAATGAGCACCAATGATCAGTTTAGAATGATCAGTTTAACTGGCCGATCAACTTTACATGATCGCACTAAATCGTCTGTAACTTTTGATTTAGAGCTCCGAATGACATGAATCCAATGCCCACGTTAAGCTAGCTCAATTTTCTATATTGTGACAAAATTTTTGACTGAAATAGATACGACAAATCGTTCATGTAATCCAACCTATCCCGAACTTCGTGACGTCATGCATTATTCATCATTTATAAGCCTTTACTCAATGAGCACCAATGATCAGTTTAGAATGATCACTTTAACTGGCCGATCAACTTGACATGTCCGAACGAAATCGTTCGTAACTTTTGATTTAGAGCTCAAAATAACAAGAATCTAATGCTCATGTTAAGCTAGCTCAATTTTCTATATTGTTACAAAATTTGAGATAGAAATAGATACGAAAAAGTGTCCATATAATCCAATCTATCCCAAACTACGTGATGCCTTGCATTATGCTTCATTTATAAGCCTTTACTCAATGAGCACAAATGTTCAGTTCGGAATGACTTTAACTAGGCAATCAGCTTGACATGTCCGCATTGAATCGTCCGTAACTTTCGATTTAGAGCTTAGAATAACACGAATCCAATGCCCACATTAGGGTAGCTCAATTTTCTATATTGTGACCAAATTTGACACAAAATAGATATGAAAAAAGCGTTCAAGTAATCCAATCTAGCCAAAACTACGTCATGCCATGCATTATGCTTTATTTATAAGCCTTTACTCAATGAGCACCAATGATCAGTTAAGAATGATCACTTTAACTGGCCGATCAACTTGACATGTCCGTACTAAATCATCCGTAAGTTATGATTTATAGCTTAGAATGACACAAATCCAATGGCCACGTTAAGCTAGCTCAATTTTCTATATTGTGACAAAATTTGAGACAGAAATTGATTCAAAAAAGCATTCATGTAATCCAATATATGCAAAACTGCATGATGCCATGCATTATGCTTCATTTATAAGCCTTTACTCAATGAGCCCAAATGATAAGTTTAGAATGATCATTTTAACTGGCCGATCAACTTGACATGTCCGCACTAAATCGTACCTAACTTTTGATTTAGAGCTTTGAATGACACGAATCCAATGCCCACGATAAGCTAGCTGAATTTTTTATATTGTGACAAAATTTGAGGCAGAAATAGATACAACAAAATGTTCAAGTAATCCAATCTAGCCAAAACTCCGTGATGTCAGACACTACAAGAAAACTGCCAAAATGCCACCGCATTTTGCGACCACATACGTAGTCGCAAAATTTGCGACCACGTTTACCATGATTTTGCGACTACTTTGCGACTACGGAGTGTATTCTCAAAGTGATCGCAAAAGTGTGACCAAAACCTGTAGTCGCATATTGGTCATAATACGCAACCATTTAGAGACTGAAATGGGACTGTTTTGCGACTGATCTATGTAGTCGCTAATCAGTCGCTATTTTGCAACCATTTAGAGACTGAAAACCACTTGTTAGTCGCATATTGGTTGCTAAAAATGTGACCAATTTGCGACTACATTCGGGAGTGGCTCTTCAGTCACAAAGTGGTGGCAAAGTGCCAACATAAAAAACATGTGCGTGTTAGGTATAACGACATTTAAGCGACTACACTATTGTAGTCGCAAAGTAGTGGCAAAACAGTGGAAAAGTAGTGGCAAACTAGTGGCAAAATGTTGTATATATATGCTCCATCCCATTCTTTCATTTGTAGAATCGAAGGAAAAAAAATCTTAAAACATGTGGGGAAATTATAATAATTCGAGAGATTGGATGTACAAAAGGATTGATAATGAAACAAGAAATAAATCCGCAGAATTTGCACAAGCCATGGAGCAGTTCATGAATTTTGCAAATTATTATATTTGGTATAAACATGTAGAAGAGCTGAGTGTTCAGTTAGGGACGAGTACTAGTCGGGGTGATGTCCAAAGAAATCAAGGAGGTACGCGTGGTAGTACTAGTAATGAAACAGTTGGTACATCCAATAATAGATATGTTGAAATGGTGATGGATGCATTTCATGAGACAACGACTGATGATCATCAGTACTATAATCAGAACAAAGAAGAATATAATAATGAAGAAGAACGACGTAATGAAGAAACATAAAATTTTTACAACATGTTAGAAGCTGCGAAAAATCCGTTGTATGATGGTTGTCATGAAGGGCACTCACGGTTATCTTTAGCTGCTCTGTTCATGAACATCAAGTCTGAATTTAATTTACCAGAAAAATGTATGGATTCTTGGATAGAGCTGTTTACAAAATATTTGCCTGAGGAGAATCAGACAACGGGTTCATATTATGAAACCAAAAAATTGATGCAAAATTTAGGCCTCCCATTTTATACAATTGACGTGTGTGTTTACAATTGTATGATCTTATGGAAAGAAAATGAGAAATGGGAAAAATGCAAATTTTGCGATTCCCCCCAGTATAAGCCAAACGAGGGCAGGACGAGAATACCTTTCAGTCGTATGTGGTATTTACCTATAGGTGATAAACTTAAAAGAATGTATCAAAACCATAGAGGCAATGAGGTGGCACGCCGAGCATGAAGCAGAAGACGGAGAAATGAGTAATCCATCTGATGCTGTAGTGTGAAAATTTTTTCAATATCTACATCCTAGATTTGCTGCTGAATCTCGAAACGTTTATCTTGGCTTACTGATGGGTTCAATCCATTTGGGATGTCTCGTAATCATTCATTATGGCCGGTGATTATTACTCCATATAACTTGCCATCGGACATGTGTATGAAGAAAGAGTATTTGTTTCTAACAATTCTGAATTCAGGGCCAAATCATCTGCGTGCTAGTCTGGATATATTCCTCCGACCTTTGATTGATGAGTTGAAAGAATTATGGTCTACGGGAGTTGATGCATATTATGTATCATTGAATCAAAATTTCAATCTAAAAGTCGTGTTACTATGGACGATAAGCGATTTTCCCGCTTATGGAATGTTGTCAGGATGGACAACGCATGGAAGACTGGCATTTCCAATTTGTATGGATGATAGGAAGGCATTTCAATTACCATATGCGAGAAATACGTGTTGGTTTGATTGTCATAGAAGTTTTCTTCCCAAGGGTCACCCGTTACGAAAAAATAAAACAAATTTTTTAAAAGGTAAGCACGTTTGGAATGACTATCCTCCCCAATCATTGATAGGTTAACAAGTTTTATACGAGCAAATAAAAACTGTCAATCTTCTAAGAACATCTGACTGCGGAGGAAACGGTCATGAAAGTAAAGAAGAAGGTTACGGCAGCTGGCATAATTGGCACAAAGAAAGCATATTTTTGGAGTTGCCGTACTGGACGGATTTTAACCTTCGACATAATCTTGATGTGATGTAATAGAGAAGAATTTCTTCGATAACATCATTAATACTCTTATGAATGTGAAAGAGAAATCAAAATATACAGTTAAGTCAAGGTTGGATATTGCAAAGTTTTGCTCTCGAAAAGAGTTGCACGTGGATGTTCGGGGTAATACTCCATTCCCTATATTTCGATTGACACAAAAAGCAAAAGAATGGTTATTGGAATGTATCAAAAATGATGTCAAATTTTCGGATGGCTATGCGATAGATTTAGCAAATTGTGTGGATATGGATGGACTGAAGTCCTCGGGCATGAAAAGCCATGACTGCCATGTTATATGGAAAGGCTTCTCCCTTTATAGTCGTAGAACTTTTACCACAGAACGTTCATCTAGCATTATCAGGTATATATATTAATAAATATATTTTATATTTGAAGTACGTAAATTAATAATAATTGCATGTAGTAATTAATTATCGATGGTAATACATATAGGGATTGGAGGATTTTTCCGTGATTTATGCTCCCGATCATTACAACAAAACCGTGTCCGAATTCTGATGGAAAACATAGTCATAATTTTGTGCAATTTGGAAAAGAACTTTCCGCCTTCATTTTTCGACGTCACTGAGCATCTTCCTGTACATCTACCATACGAAACTGAACTGGGCGGACCTGTGCAATATAGGTGGATGTATCCATTTGAGAGGTTTTCTAAAAAACTGAAAAGCAAGGCGAAGAACAAAAGATATGCTACAGGGTCGATTGTTGAATCATATGTGAATGATGAGATATCTTACTTCTTGGAACATTACTTTGCTGCCCACATACGCACGAAAAGCAGGTACCATAAATTAGTTCTTATGTTTATTAATTAATTATTTTATTATGAATGGCAAATTTTTGTGCTGATATATCTTGTAATATAATATATATACACAGGTCTACAAGATTCGATGAAGGTGACGTTCCTGTATATCCGGATCCTGGAATACCAGATATATTTATGCACATAGGTCGTCCAAGTGGTAAATGTAAAGAAATATGGCTCTCCAAAAAAGAATATAAATACGCACATGCATATGTTTTACGGAATTGTGAATATTTTTGGCCACTAGAGAGGTATATGAAAACAATTAATTGCATTTATTACATTTCAGTTCATTGTATCAAGCAATAAATATTAATTATTCATATTTACTTTTGTATGTTTAATTATGTATGTTTAATTATTTGACATGTATATTATATTACATTTATTAATTTTGAAATACTAACTTTAATTTTATATATATGTGATCATAGGTCAATTCATGCACTTCCACAAATTCACGCATCTTTCCTATATGGGCTCAAGAATTAGTTCAATGGCCGATGAATAAAGCGTCAACTTGGCCGATCTATTTTACAAGAGGTTATATGTTCCACACGAAGAAACATGGACAGAGGAGAAAGACATGTAACTACGGTATTTGTGTGAAAGGAGACAATTAATCAGATGCATTTGATGAAGCTGATTTTTACGGGATTTTAACAGATATCATTCAACTTGAGTGTGTTGGCCCTCCTAAATTTGAAGATCACGCTTTTTAAATGTGAATGGTACGATCCTACGCTTTCGAAAGGTACTTGGAAGTTGGAAAATGACGTCACTAATGTCTTATCATCAGGGAAATACTACAAATACGAACCATTTCTTCTCGGTACGTATACGTAAATAATTAACTATATAATTAATTTTGTTAAAAATATATAACTTATTTATATTTCATTACTTATGATGTATCAGCCTCTCAAGCAGATCAAGTTTGTTATATTCCCTAACCGCACACTAAATCATCATCAAAACAAACATGGCTCAGTGTTTTGAAACTTAATCCTTGATCTAACAATTTGGAAAAGAACTTTCCCCCTTCATTTTGCGACGTCATTGAGCATCTTCATGTACATCTACCATACAAAACTGAACTGGGTGGACCTGTGCAATATAGGTGGATGTATCCATTTGTAAGGTTTTTTAAAAAACTGAAAAGCAAGGCGAAGAACAAACGATATGCTACAGGGTCGATTGTTGAATCATATGTGAATGATGAGATATCTTACTTCTCGGAACATTACTTTGCTGCCCACATACGCACGAAAAGCAAGTACCATAAATTAGTGCTTATGTTTATTAATTAATTATTTTATTATGAATGGCAAATTTTCGTGCTGATATATCGTGTAATATAATATATATACACAGGTCTACAAGATTCGATGAAGGTGACGTTCCTGTATATCCGGATCCCGGAGTACCAGATATATCTACGCACATGGGTCATCCAAGTGGTAAATGTAAAGAAATATGGCTCTCCAAAAAAGAATATAAATATGCACATGCATATGTTATACGAAATTGTGAATATTTTCGGCCACTAGAGAGGTATATGAAAACAATTAATTGCATTTATTACATTTCAGTTCATTGTATCAAGCAATAAATATTAATTATTCATATTTACTTTTGTATGTTTAATTATGTATGTTTAATTATTTGACATGTATATTATATTAAATTTATTAATTTTGAAATACTAACTTTAATTTTATATATATGTGATCATAGGTCAATTCATGCATT
Organism: Pugionium dolabratum; assembly: GCA_018901945.1. NCBI lineage: Eukaryota > Viridiplantae > Streptophyta > Magnoliopsida > Brassicales > Brassicaceae > Pugionium > Pugionium dolabratum. The sequence continues at coordinate 19,008 of JAEVFF010001190.1, read as the reverse complement.
TCCACAAATTCACGCATCTTTCCTATATGGGCTCAAGAATTAGTTCAATGGCCGATGAATAAAGCGTCAACTTGGCCGATCTATTTTACAAGAGGTTATATGTTCCACACGAAGAAACATGGACAGAGGAGAAAGACATGTAACTACGGTATTTGTGTGAAGGGAGACAATTAATCAGATGCATTTGATGAAGCTGATTTTTACGGGATTTTAACAGATATCATTCAACTTGAGTGTGTTGGCCCTCCTAAATTTGAAGATCACGCTTTTTAAATGTGAATGGTACGATCCTACGCTTTCGAAAGGTACTTGGAAGTCGGAAAATGACGTCACTAATGTCTTATCATCAGGGAAATACTACAAATACGAACCATTTCTTCTCGGTACGTATACGTAAATAATTAACTATATAATTAATTTTGTTAAAAATATATAACTTATTTATATTTCATTACTTATGATGCATCAGCCTCTCAAGCAGATCAAGTTTGTTATATTCCCTAACCGCACACTAAATCATCATCAAAACAAACATGGCTCAGTGTTTTGAAACTTAATCCTTGATCTAACAATTTGGAAAAGAACTTTCCCCCTTCATTTTGCGACGTCATTGAGCATCTTCATGTACATCTACCATACGAAACTGAACTGGGTGGACCTGTGCAATATAGGTGGATGTATCCATTTGAAAGGTTTTTTAAAAAACTGAAAAGCAAGGCGAAGAACAAACGATATGCTACATGGTCGATTGTTGAATCATATGTGAATGATGAGATATCTTTCTTCTCGTAACATTACTTTGCTGCCCACATACGCACGAAAAGCAAGTACCATAAATTAGTGCTTATGTTTATTAATTAATTATTTTATTATGAATGGCAAATTTTCGTGCTGATATATCGTGTAATATAATATATATACACAGGTCTACAAGATTCGATGAAGGTGACGTTCCTGTATATCCGGATCCCGGAGTACCAGATATATCTACGCACAAGGGTCATCCAAGTGGTAAATGTAAAGAGATATGGCTCTCCAAAAAAGAATATAAATATGCACATGCATATGTTATACGAAATTGTGAATATTTTCGGCCACTAGAGAGGTATATGAAAACAATTAATTGCATTTATTACATTTCAGTTCATTGTATCAAGCAATAAATATTAATTATTCATATTTACTTTTGTAGCATGTTTGAAGATCACATTCGATGTACGTATCCATATCTTTCAGAAGATGACATTTCATCGAAAAGAGAGGAAGAGTTCGACATATGGGTTAGAGATTATGTATGTTTAATTATTTGACATGTATATTATATTAAATTTATTAATTTTGAAATACTAACTTTAATTTTATATATATGTGATCATAGGTCAATTCATGCATTTCCACAAATTCACGCATCTTTCCTATATGGGCTCAAGAATTAGTTCAATGGCCGATGAATAAAGCGTCAACTTGGCCAATCTATTTTACAAGAGGTTATATGTTCCACACGAAAAAACATGGACAGAGGAGAAAGACGTGTAACTACGGTATTTGTGTGAAGGGAGACAATTAATCAGATGCATTTGATGAAGCTGATTTTTACGGGATTTTAACAGATATCATTCAACTTGAGTGTGTTGGCCCTCCTAAATTTGAAGATCACGCTTTTTAAATGTGAATGGTACGATCCTACGCTTTCGAAAGGTACTTGGAAGTCGGAAAATGACGTCACTAATGTCTTATCATCGGGGAAATACTACAAATACGAACCATTTCTTCTCGGTACGTATACGTAAATAATTAAATATATAATTAATTTTGTTAAAAATATATAACTTATTTATATTTCATTACTTATGATGTATCAGCCTCTCAAGCAGATCAAGTTTGTTATATTCCCTAACCGCACACTAAATCATCATCAAAACAAACATGGCTCAGTGTTTTGAAACTTAATCCTTGATCTAACATTTTGGGGAAATACAAAAACAAAGATGAGATTGGCCTGTTGCAACAAGAAAATGATGAAGATGTAATGGTTGTTCAAGAGATAAAAGTAGATTGGTTGGTCGATAGAGTTAATCATACGGAAGAAATTGATTTCGATGTCAGAGATGTGGAACTAGAAGATGAATTTCAATGTAATATTTCATCTTCAGATGATGACGAGTACGAAGAAATGTAATAAATATTGTTATCGTTTTATGTATTTTTGACAATTGATTCTTATATAATTCAATTTATTCCCAAAAACCATATAATTAAGGTTTTATGACACAAATTGTGACTGATTTGCCACCACTTTGCCACTGCCTTCAGAATGTGCTGACAATTCAGTCCCAATTATTACTAGTGGTCGCAAATCAGTCGCAAAATAGCGACTGATTTGCGACCACATATGGTAAATTCACATTTTCCCTAAGTATTTTCCACATTTACAACTTGTATTTTCATTTTTATGTAACTACTATCCATTATAAGTGACCACATATATTGAAAACCATATTTGTATTCATTTAAATTTTAGAGAACATTTGAAATGTATATAAGAGTTATAAGATTAAGTAAATTTGTTAAGTGTTTTAGGTAAATGAATTGAAAATTTGGTAAATGTTCTTGTTTTCTTAGTAATTGAAATTTGTACAACTTATAATCAAGTAATCAATATTATATAATTCAATTTCTTCACCAAAATCAAAAAATTTAGGGTTTACGATATTATTTGTGACTGATTTGCCACCACTTTTCCACTGCATTAACAATGTGGTGGCAATTCAGTTATAATTATTACTAGTGGTCGCAAATCAGTCGCAAATTTGCCACCGATTTGTGACCACAAACTCAAAATTTGATATGCAATCACAAATCAGTCGCAAAATAGCGACTCATTTGCGACCACATACGGTAAATTCACATTTTCCCTAAATATTTTCCACATTTACAACTTGTATTTGCATTTTTATTTAACTACTAACCATTATAAGTAACCACATATATTGAAAACCATATTTGTATTCATTTATAATTTAGAGAACATTTGAAATGTATGTAAGAGTTATAAGGTTAAGTAAATTTGTTAAGTGTTTTAGGTAAATGATTTGAAAATTTGGTAAATGTTATTGTTTTCTTAGTAATTGAAATTTGTATAACTTATAATCAAGTAATCAATCTTATATAATTCAATTTATCCACCAAAATCAAAAAATTTAGGGTTTAAGGTATTATTTGTGACTTATTTGCCACCACTTTGCCACTGCATTGACAATGTGGTGGCAATTCAGTCACAATTATTTGCGACTGATTTGCGATCACCATTAAATTCTTCGAATAAATTAACCTATGTTCGCAAATCAGTTGTAAATTAACCATTAATGGTTTTCCCTCATTTTCACACTTCAAACATAACCTGACTTTCCTATAACCTCTCTAAACATTCCAAACCCTCTCATAATCAAAAAAATCCAATCAAACAAATGACAAGTAGCGGTAGGTTGATGAGAGGTCGTGGAAGACGATCTATCCCATCGTCTTCCGGCCGTGGTACATCTTTAGCCTCCTCGAACCCCTCACCCTCCGCTAATAGAGCGGCATCCCGCCTCCCTCCCTAATATACGTTTACCCCTCATTTCATTTCTGAAACCCAAACTCCTCCACGGTTTATGGAATCAGAAAAACATGAGGAGGAAGATATTCCCGAGTGCGAAACGGGAACAGAGGAACAAACAATCACTCTTGATATTTGACAGTGCGGTCTCCACTACCGGCACCAAATTCGACGTTATAACGATTTTTTCTTTTTTTATTTTTATTTATAAATAATTATTTAAAATTTATTAATATATTAATATGATATTTAAATTTTTGTGTATAGTAAAAATATTAGGCTTGACCGCGATAGAAGGGCTATTACCCGTCAAATTTCAAAAATTTTGAAAAAATAAATTTGATGGCCCCTACTACAGTTGGACGGTCGTACCTGCTGAGAGGTAGGAAAAATATTTTATTGAGTTTGCGGTAAGTTATTTTTTTTTAAATTTTATTTATTTTATAATATTTAAATAATATATATTAATATTTTATAAATTTAATTTCAAGCAATCGTACACCTGAGATCCTGTGATCACTTTGGTGGTACGAAAAGAGTTCGAGACCATCTGCGTAAGACGGATGAAAGGGATGGTGAGCACAGTTCATACAACCGGCAAACTTCCCCGATGGATTTCCCCAAGTCTGCTCAAAATAATGACAGACTATTGGGGAACAGAAACGTCTAACAAGAGGACTAGCAAATGCTCTAATAACCGCAACTCCTCTCGGGACAGTCTTGGCCCGTACAAGCATTTGTCGGGCCAAAAATCCTACAATCAGATCCAACAGGAAATGGTAAGTAGTTTCAATTATTTAAATTTAATTAAAAATTTTATTATTATTTAAATAAACTTTATTTCAATTTATGTGTAGGAAAATAATTTGGGACGACCTGTCTCAATAAATGAGGTCTTTATAAAGACTCACACTAGAACAGATGGTTCGTATGTAGATTTGAAATCAAAACAACTTTGTGAAGCATGCGAACGTAACATCCAAGAGAAGATGGCGAACATGGAGGTCGATCAAACAGAAATGTCTAACGGTACTTCCAGTCCAATTGAGCTGACTCCAGAAGAGAAGAATGAGATCTTCATTCAGGTAAAAAAAAATTTAAAATTTTTTTTATATTAAATTATTTTATTTATTTAATTTAATATTTTATTTTTATTTTCATTATTTTGTAATCTTCTGTTACGAATGACCGAGGCCATCTTTACGGACTAGGTAGCCTGAACCACGTCCACGTGTCGGGTAGGCGTAGTGGGTTGCAATCCACTACTGCCGACTACATAATGCTTCAAGAACAAAACGCGCTTATTGTACAACAAAACGCGCAGATTTTGGAAGCAAATGAGAAGATACAATAACAGCATAAAGAAAACCAAAAGAAGAACTTCAACTTGGAGATACTCCTCATGTATTTTCAACGGACGGATCCCGCATTTGCCTCCAATATACGGGATAACAATTTCCCAGGGGAACCGTCGACGGCTCCAACCCCATTCTTGCATTCAGATTTTCAATTTCCGCCGCCGGAGAATTAGTTGTATTTTTTTCTGTAAATTGAATTTTAATTAATAAAAATTAGATTTTTAATTTTTAATTTCTTTGTATTTAATACAATAATTACTTAATAATTTATTTATAATTTAAATTATATTATACATTATAAAATAATTAATTTCAACAATATAATTTATATTTAATATTATAATATTTATTATTAATTATTAAATAATATTATTAATAATTAATGGTTTCAAAAAATAATAATTTATTAAAATATTCAGAAATTAAAATTAAAAATTATTATTTTTTAGTTTTAATTTCGAAATATTAAAATTATTTCAAAATATTTTTTAATTAATTATTATTTTTTTAAATTTTAATTCCGTTGTAGTTGCAAATCAGTCTTAATTTTTTGGGACCGATTTGCGAGTACAAATTTTTTTTCGAATATTTTGTAATCAGTCGCAAATCAGTCACAAATCAGTCGCAAATCAGTCGCAATTATTTGTCACTGATTTGCGACTGTGTGTAAACTGTAGTCATAAATCAGTTATAAAATTTTGTGACTGATTTGCGACCAAATGGCTCGGAAGTCGCAAATCAGTCCCAAAATTTTGTGACAGATTTGCGATTACAATGGTTCTTGTAGTCACAAATCAGTCACAAAATTTTGTGACTACGGGTTTTGCAACCACATAAGTAGTCGCAAAATATTGGCAAAATTTGTAACGAAAATTCAGTCGCAAAGTAGTCGCAAAAGTAGTCACCAACGATTGGTCGCAAATCAGTAGCAAATTAAACCATTATTACCGTGGTGGCAAATCAATCGCAAAATTGCGACTGATATGCGACTACTTATTTTTGCGACTAAGAATTTTCGACTACTTTGAGTGGTCGCAATGTAGTCGCAAATTCCTGTTTTACGACCACTTTGAGACCACTTTCGTGGTCGCAAATTCGATGTTTTTTTTGTGGTGATGCATTATGCCTCATTTATGAGCTTTACTCTATGAGCACAAATGATCAGTTAAGAATGATCACTTTAACTGCCCGATCAACTTGACATTTCCACAATAAATCGTCCGTAACTTATGATTTATAGCTCATAATGACATGAATCCAATTCCCACGTTAAGCTAGCTCAATTTTCTATATTTTGACAAAACTTGAGACCGAAATATATACGATAAAGCGTCCAAATTATCCAATCTATCTCGAACTGCGTGATGTCATGCATTATACATCATTTATAAGCCTTTACTCAATAAGCACCAATGATAAGTTTAGAATGATCACTTTAACTGGCCGATCAACTTGACATGATCACACTAAATCGTTTGTAACTTTTGATTGAGACCTCAGAATGACACGTATCCAATGCCCACGTTAAACTAGCTCAATTTCCAATATTGTGACAAAATTTAATACTGGAATAGATATGACAAAGCGTCCAAGTAATCAAATCTATCCCTAACTGCGTGATGTCATGCATTATGCTTCATTTGTAAGCTTTTACTCAATGAGCACCAATTATCAGTTTATAATAATCACTTTAACTAGCCGATCAACTTGACATGTCTGCACTAAATCATCCGTAACTTTTTATTTAGTGATCAGAATGACGTGAATCCAATGCCCACGATAAGCTAGCTCAATTTTCTATATTGTAACAAAATTTGGACAGAAATAGATTCAAAAAGCGTTCAAGTAATCCAATTTAGCCAAAACTGCATGAGCCCATGCATTATTCTTCATTTATAAGCCTTTACTCAATGAGCGCAAGTGAACAATTTAAAATGATCATTTGAACTGCACGATCAACTTGACATGTCCGCACTAAATCGTCCCTAACTTTATATTTAGGACTTAGAATGACACGAATCCAATGCCCACGTTAAGCTAGCTCAATTCTCTATGTTGTAACAAAATTTGAGACATAAATAGATACAAAAAGCATTCAAGTAATCCAATATAGACAAAACTTCATGATCCCATGCATTATGCTTCATTTATAAGCCTTTACGCAATGAGCACAAAAGATCAGTTTAGAATGATCACTTTAACTGGCCGATCAACTTGACATGTCCGCACTAAACCGTCCTTAACTTTTGATTTATAGCGCAGAATGACACGAATCCAATGCCCACGTTAAGGTAGCTAAATTTTCTATATTATGACAAAATTTGATGCAGAACTAGATACGACAAAGCATCAAAGTAATTCAATGTATCCCAAACTGCTTGATGTCATGCATTATGCTTAATTTGTAAGCCTGTACTCAATGAGCACCAATGATCTCTTTAGAATGATCTCTTTAACTAAGCGATCAACTTGACATGTCCGCACTAAAACGTCTATGCCTTTTCATTTATAGCTCAGAATGACACGAATCCGATGGCCACATTAAACTAGCTCAATTTTCTATATTCTGACAAACTTTCAGACATAAATAGATTCAAAAAAGCTTTCAAGTAATCCAATCTAGACAAAAATGCATGATGCCATGCATTATGTTTCATTTGTAAGCCTTTACTAAATGCGCACCAATGATCCGTTTAAATTGATCAATTTAACTGGCCGATCAACTTAACATGTCCACACGAAATTGTCCCTAACTTTTGATTTAGAGCTTAGAATGACACGAAATCAATGCCTAGGTTAATCTAGCGAAATTTTCTATGTTGTAACAAAAATTGACACAGAAATAGATACAAAAAAGCGTTCAAGTAAACTAATCTAGCTAAAACTTCATGATCCCATGCATTATGATTTATTTATAAGCCTTTACTCAATGAGCACAAATGATCAGTTTAGAATGATCACTTTAACTGACCGATCAACTTGACATGTCCGCAATAAATCGTCCATAACTTATAATTTAAAGCTCCGAATGACACGAATTCAATGGCTACGTTAAGCTAGCTCAATTTTCTATCATTTGACAAAACTTGAGGCAAAAATAAATACGACAAAGTGTCCAAGTAATCTAATCTATCCCGTACTGTGAGATGTCATGCATTATGCATCATTTATAAGCCTTTACTCAATGAGCACCAATGATCAGTTTAGAATGATCACTTTAACGGGCCGATCAACTTGACATGATCACAATAAATCTTCCGTAACTTTTGATTTAGACCTCAAAATTACACGAATCAAATGCCCACGTTAAGCTAGCTCAATTTTCTATATTGTGGAAATTTGAGATAGGAATAGATACGACAAAATTTGAGATAGGAATAGATACGACAAAGCGTCCAAGTAATCCAATCTATCCCTAACTGTGTGATGTCATGCATTATGCTTCATTTGTATGCCTTTACCCAATGATCACTTTAGAATGATCACTTTAACTGGCCGATCAACTTGACATGTCCGCACTAAATCGTCCAAAACTTTTGATTTAGAGGTTACAATGACATGAATCCAATGCCCACGACAATCTAGCTCAATTTTCTATATTGTGGAAAAATTTTACGACAAAAATAGATTCGTTCAAGTAATCCAATATAGCCAAAACTGCATAAGCCCATGCATTATTCTTCATTTATAAGCCTATACTCATTGAGCACAAATGATACGTTTAAAATGATCACTTTAACTAGCCGATCAACTTGACATGTCCACACTAAATCGTCCCTAACCTTTGATTTAGAGATTAGAGTGACACGAATCCAATGCCCACGTTAAACTAGCTCAATTCTCTATGTTGTAACAAAATTTGAGACACAAATAGATACAAAAAGCATTCAAGTAATCCAATCTACCCAAAACTGCATGATCCCATGCATTATGCTTCATTTATAAGCCTTTACGCAATAAGCACAAATGATCACTTGAGAATGATCACTTTAACTGGCCAATCAAATTGACATGTCCGCACAAAATCGTACCTAACTTTTGATTTATAGCTCAGAATGACACGAATCTAATGCCCATGTTAAGCCAGCAAAATTTTCTATGTTATGACAAAATTTGATGCAGAAGTAGATACGACAAAACATCCAAGTAATTCAATGTATCCCGAACTATGTGATTTCATGCATTATGCATCATTTATAGCCTTTACTCAATGAGCACCAATGATCAGTTTATAATGATCACTTTAACTGGCCGATCAACTTAACATATTTGCACTAAATCGTTTGGATCTTTTGATTTAGAGCTCCGAATGGCACGAATCCAATGCCCACATTAAGCTAGCTCAATTTTCTATATTGTGACAAAATTTGAGACAGAAATTGATACAAAAAAGTGTCCAAGTAATCCAATCTATCCCTAACTGCGTGATGTCATGCATTATGCTTCATTTGTAAGCATTTAATTACTCAATGAGCACCAATGATCTGTTTAGAATGATCACTTTAACTAAGCGATCAACTTAACATGTCCGAACTAAATCGTCCTAAACTTTTGATTTATAGCTCAGAATGACATGAATCCAATGCCCACGTTAAGGTAGCTCAATTTTCCATATTCTGACAAAAATTCAAACCGAAATAGATACGACAACGCGTCCAAGTACTCCAATCTATCCCGAACTAGGTGATGTCATGCATTTAGCTTCATTTATAAGCCTTTACTCAATGAGGATCAATGATCAGTTAAGAATGATCACTTTAACTAGCCGATCAACTTGACATATCCGCACTAAATCGTCCGTAACTTATGATTTAGAGCTCAGAAGCACAAGAATCCAATTCCCACATTAAGCTAGCTCAATTTTCTATATTGTGACAAAATTTGAGAATGAAATAGATACGAAAAATCGTCCAAGTAATCCAATCTAGCTAAAACTGCGTGATGCCATGCATTATTCTCCATTTATAAGTCTTTACTAAATGAACACCAATGACCAGTTTAAAATGATCACTTTAACTGGCCGATCAACTTGACATGTACGTACGAAATTGTCCCTAACTTTTGATTTAGATTTAGAATGACACAAATCCAATGCCCACGTTAATCTGGCTAAATTCTCTATGTTGTATCAAAATTTGATACAGAAATAGTTACAAAAAAAGCGTTCAAGTAAGCCAATCTAGCCAAAACTGCATGATCCCATGCATTATGATTCATTTATAAGCCTTTTCTCAATGAGCACAAATGATCAGTTTTGAATGATCACTTTAACTATCCGATAAACTTGACTTGTCCGCACTAAATCGTCCGTAACATATTATTTATTTCTCAGAATGACACGAATCCAATGCCCACGTTAAGCTAGCTCAATTTTCTATATTTTGATAAAACTTGAGGTAAAAATAGATACGACAAAGCATCCAAGTAATCTGGTCTATCCCATACTGCGAGATGTCATGCATTATGCGTCATTTATAAGCCTTTACTCAATGAGCACCAATGATCAGTTTAGAATAATCACTTTAACTGGACGAACAACTTGACATGATCGCACTAAATCTTCCGTAACTTTTGATATGGATCTCAGAATGACACGAATCAAATGCCCACGTTAACCTAGCTCAATATTCTATATTGTGACAAAATTTGAGACAGAAATAGATATGACAAAGCGTCCAAGTAATCCAATCTATCCCTAACTGTGTGATGTCATGCATTATGCTTCATTTGTAAGCCTTTACTCAATGAGCACCAATGATCAGTTTAGAATGATCACTTTAACTGCTCGATCAACTTGACATGTTCGCACTAAATCTTCCATAACCTTTGATTTAGAGATCATAATGACATATATCCAATGCCCACGCTAATCTAGCTCAATTTTCTATATTGTGACAAAATTTAAGACAAAAAATAGATTCAAAAAAGCATTCAAGTAATCCAATCTAGCCAAAACTGCATAAGGCCATGCATTATTCTTCTTTTATAAGCCTTTACTAAATGAGCACAAATGATCAGTTTAAAATGATCACTTTAACTGGCCGATCAACTTGACATGTCCGCACTAAATCGTCCCTAACCTTTGATTTAGAGCTTAGAATGACACGAATCTTATGCCCACTTTAAGCTAGCTCAATTATCTATGTTGTAACAAATTTGAGACAGAAATAGATATAAAAAGCATTCAAATAATCCAATCTAGCCAAAACTACATTATCCCATGTATTATGCTTCATTTATAAGCCTTTACGCAATAAGGACAAATGATCAGTTTAAAATGATCGCTTTAACAGGCCGATCAAATTGACATGTCCACACAAAATCATACCTAATTTTTGATTTATAACTCAGAATGACACGAATCTAATGCCCACGTTAAGCTAGCTAAATTTTCTATATTATGACAAAATTTGATGTAGATATAGATACGACAAAGCCTCCAAGTAATTCAATGTATTTCGAACTGTGTGATGTCATGCATTATGCATCATTTATAGCCTTTACTCAATGAGCACCAATGATCAGTTTAGAATTATCAGTTTAACTGGCCGATCAACTAGGCATGTCTACACTAAATCGCCCGTATCTTTTGATTTAGAGCTCAGAATGACATGAATCCAATGCCAACATTAAGCTAGCTCAATTTTCAATATTGTGACAAAATTTGAGACAAAAATAGATACAAAAAAGCGTACAAGTAATCCAATCTATCCCTAACTAAATGATGTCATGCATTATGCTTCATTTGTAAGCCTTTACTCAATGAGCACCAATGATCTGTTTAGAATGATCACTTTAACTAAGCGATCAACTTGACATGTCCGCACTAAATCATCTGTAACTTATGATTTAGAGCTCAGAAGGACACGAATCGTATTCCCACGTTAAGCTAGCTCAATTTTCTATATTGTTACAAAATTTGAGGCTGAAATAGATACGAAAAATCATCCAAGTAATCCAATCTATCCCGAACTCCGTGATGTCATGCATTATTCATCATTTATAAGCCTTTACTCAATGAGCACCAATGATCAGTTAAGAATGATCACTTCAACGGGCCGATCAACTTGACATTTCTGCACTAAATTGTCCGTATCTTTTCATTTAGAGCTCAGAATGACACGAATCCAATACCCATGTTAAGTTAGCTGAATTTTCTATATTGTGAAAAAATTTGAGACATAAATAGATATGTCAAAGCGTTCAATCAATCCAATCTATCCTTAACTACGTGATGTCATGCACTATGCTTCATTTGTAAGCTTTTTATTCAATGAGCACCAATGATCAGTTTAGAATTAATACTTTATCTGGCGGATCAACTTGACATGTACACACTAAATCGTCCATAACTTTTGATTTACAGCTCAGAATGACACGAATGCAATGCTCACGTTAAGCTAGCTCAATTTATATATTGTGACAAAATTTGAGACCGAAATAGATACGATAAAGTGTCCAAATAATCCAATCTATCCCGAACTACGTGATGTCATGCATTATGCTTCATTTATAAGTTTTACTCAATGAGCACCAATTATCAGTTTACAATGATCACTTTAACTGGGTGATCAACTGGACATGTCTGCACTAAATTGACCATAACATTTGATTTAGAGCTCGGAATAACACAGATCCAATGCCCACGTTAAGCTAGATCAATTTTCTATATTATGACAAAATTTGAGACAGAAATAGATACAAAAAGCGTTCTAGTAATCTAATCTAGCCAAAAGTGTGTGATGTCATGCATTATGCTTCATTTATAACCCTTTACTCAATGAGCACCAATGATCAGTTAAAAATGATCACTTTAACTGGCCGATCAAATTATCATGTCAGCACTAAATCTTCCATAACTTTTGATTTAGAGCTCAGAATGTCACGAATTCAATCCCCATGTTAAGCTAGCTCAGTTTTCTATATTGTGACAAAATTTGAGACCGAAATAGATACGACAAAGCATCCATTTAATCCAATCTATTCCCAGCTTTGTGATGATATGCATTATACTTCATTTGTAAGTGTTTTATTCAATGAGCACCAATGATCAGTTTAGAATGATCACGTTAACTACCCGATCAACTTGACATGTACGCAGAAACTAGTTTATAACTTATGATTTAGAACTTAGAATGACACAAATCCAATCCCCAAATGAAGCTTGCTCAATTTTCTATATTTTGACAAAATTTGATACAGAAATAGATATGACAAAACGTCCAAGTAATCAAATCTATCGCTAACTTCGTGATGTCATGCATTATGCTTCCTTGGTAAGCCTTTTGTTCAATGAGCACCAATGATCAGTTTAGAATCATCATTTTAACTGGCCGATAAACTTGACATGTCCGCACTAAATTGTCTATAACTTTTGATTTACGGCTCAGAATGACAGGAATCCAATGCCCACGTTAAGCTACCTCAATTTTCAATATTGTGACAAAATTTGAGACAAAAATAGATACGACAAAGCGTCCAAATAATCCAATCTATCCCAAACTACGTGATATCATGAATTATGCTTCAATTATAAGCTTTTACTCAATGAGCTCCAATGATCACTTTAGAATGATCACTTTAACTAGGTGATCAATTGGACATGTCTACACTAAATTGACCATAAATTTTGATTTAGAGCTCGGAATAACATGAATCCAATGCCCACGTTAAGCTAACGCAATTTTCTATATTGTGACAAAATTTGAAACAAAAAGGGTTCAAGTACTCCAATCTTGCCAAAAGTTCGTGATGCCATGCATTACGATTCATTTATAAGAATGATCATTTAACTATCCGATAAACTTGACATGTCTGCACTAACACATTTGTAACTTTTGATTTAGAGCTTAGTATGACACGAATCCAATGCCCATATTAAGCTTGCTCAATTTTCTATATTGTAACAAAATTTGAGATAGAAATAGATACGACAAAGCGTCTAAATAATCCAATCTATCCTGACTACGTGATGTCATGCATTATGCTTCATTTATAACCCTTTACTCAATGAGCACCAATGATCAATTAAAAATGATCACTTTAACTGGTCGATCAAATTGACATGTCTGCACTAAATCTTCCATAACTTTTGATTTAGAACTCAGAATGTCACGAATTCAATCCCCACGTTAAGCTAGCTCAATTTTCTATATTGTGACAAAATTTGAGACCGAAATAAATACGACAAAGCGTCCATTTAATCCAATCTATTCCCAGCTTTTTGATGATATGCATTATACTTCATTTGTAAGTGTTTGATTCAATGAGCACCAATGATCAGTTTAGAATGGTCACGTCAACTACCCGATCAACTTGACATGTACGTAAAAACTAGTCTGTAACTTATGATTTAGAACTCAGAATGACACAAATCCAATCCCCAAATTAAGCTAGCTCAATTTTCTATATTTTGACAAAATTTGATACAGAAATAGATATGACAAAACATCCAAGTAATCAAATCTATCTCGCCATGAGCTTCTCCTTTTGTGTGCTTTCCATGCTCGTATCAGCCGATCAACTTGACATGTACGCACTAAATCGTCCGTAACTTTTGATTTACGACTCAGAATGACACAAATCCAATGCCCACGTCAAGCTAGCTCAATTCTCTATGTTGTAAAATTTTTTTGACCGAAATAGATACGAAAAAGCGTTCAAGAAATCCAATATAGCTAAAACTGCATGATCCCATGCATTATGCTTCGTTTATAAGCCTTTATTCAATGAGCACAAATGATCAGTTTAGAATGATCAATTTAACTGGCCGATCAACTTGACATGTCCGCACTAAATCGTCCCTAACTTTTGATTTAGAGCTCAGAATGAGACAAGTGCAATGCCCACGTTAAGCTAGCTCAATTTTCTATATTGTGACAAAATTTGAGGCAGAAAAAGATATAAAAAGTGTCCAAGTAATCGAATCTATCCCGAAGGGTGTGATGTCATGCATTATACGTCATTTATAAGCCTTTACTCAATGAGCACCAATGATCAGTTTAGAAAGATCACTTTAACTTGCCGATCAACTTGACATGTCCGCACTGAATCATCCCTAACGTTTGATTTAGAGCTCGGAATGACACGAATCCAATGCCCACGTTAAGCTAACTCAATTTTCTATATTGTGACAAAATTTGAGTCAGAAATAGATATAAAAAGCGTTCAAATTATCCAATCTAGCCAATACTCCGTGATAACATGCATTATGCTTCATTTATAAGCTTTCACTCAATGAGCACCAACAATCAATTAAAATGATCACTTTTACTTGCCGATCAACTTGACATGCAAGCCCAAAATCTTCCGTATCTTATGATTTATAGCTCAAACTGAAACGAATCCAATGTCCACGTTAAGCAAGCTTAAGTTTTTATATTGTGACAAAATTTGAGGCAGAAATTGATACGACAAAGTATCCAAGTAATCCAACTATCTCGAGCTGTGTGATGTCATGCATTATTCATCATTTATACCCTGTACTCAATGAGCACCAATGATCAGTTAGAATGATCACTTTAACTGGCCGATCAACTTGACATGTCCGCACTAAATCATCCGTATCTTTTGATTTAGAGCTCAGAATGACACGAATCCAATGCCCGCATTAAGTTAGCTGAATTTTCTATATTGTGACCAAATTTGAGACCAAATTGGATATGACAAAGCGTCCAAGTAATGCAATTTATCCCTAACTGCGTGATGTCATGCACTATGCTTCATTTGTATGCTTTTTATTCAATGAGCACCAATGATCAGTTTAAAATGATCACTTTAACTGGGCAATCAACTTGACATGTACACACTAAATCGTCCATAACTTTTGTTTTACGGCTCAGAATAACATGAATCCAAAGCCCACATTAAGCTTGCTCAATTTCTATATTGTGACAAAATTTGAGACCGAAATAGATTCAATAAAGTGTCCAAAAAATCCAATCTATCCCGAACTACGTGATGTCATGCATTATGCTTCATTTCTAATATTTTACTCAATGAGCACCAATGATCAGTTTATAATGATCAGTTTAACTGAGAGATCAACTGGGCATGTTTGCACTAAATTGACCATCACTTTTGATTTAGAGCTCGGAATAACACGAATCCAATGCCCACGTTAAGCTAGATCAATTTTCTATATTGTGACAAAATTTGGGACAGAAATAGATACAAAAAGTGTACAAGAAATCTTATCTAGCCAAAAGTGCGGGATGCCATGCATTATGCTTCATTTATCAGCCTTTACTGAATGAGCACAATGATCAGTTAAGAATGATCACTTTAACTCGGTGATCAACTTGACATGTCTGCACTAAATTTTCCGTAAATTTTGATTTATAGCTCAGAATGTCATGAATTCAATGCCCACGTTAACCTAGCTCAATTTTCTATATTGTGACAAAATTTGAGACCAAAATAGATACGACAAATCGTCCATTTAATCCAATCTATCCCTAACATTATGAAGTCATGCGTTATACTTTATTTGTAAGCCTTTTATTCAATAAGCACCAATGATCAGTTTAGAATGATCACGCTAACTGCCCAATCAACTTGACATGTACACAATAAATAGTCCGTAACTTTTGATTTAGAACTCAAAATGATACAAATCCAATCCCCACGTTAAGCTAGCTCAATTTTCTTTATTGTGAAAAAATTTGAGACAGAAATAGATATGATAAAGCATCCAAGTAATCAAATCTATCCTTAACTTCGTGATGTCATACATTGTGCTTCATTTGTAATCCTTTTATTCAATGAACACCAATGATCAGTTTAGAATGCTCAATTTAACTGGTCGATCAACTTGACATGTCCGCATTAAATCATCTATAACTTTTGATTTACGGCTTCGAATAACACGAATCCAATGCCCACGTTAAGCTAGCTCAATTTTCTATATTCTGACAAAATTTGAGACAAAAATAGATACGACAAAGTGTGCAAATAATCCAATCTATCCCAAATTACGTGATATATTGAATTATGCCTCATTTATAAGCTTTTACTCTATGAGCACCATTGATCAGTTTAGAATGATCACTTTAACTGGGTGATCAACTGGACATGTATACACTAAATTGACCATATCTTTTGATTTATGGCTCGGAATAACACGAATCCAATGCCCATGTTAAGCTAACTCAATTTTCTATATTGTGACAAATTTGAGACAGAAATAGATACAAAAAAGCGTTCAAGTACTCCGATCTAGCCAAAAGTTCGTGATGCCATGCATTATGATTCATTTATAAGAATGATCACTTTAACTAGCCGATCAACTTGACATGTTTGCACTAAATTTATCTATAACTTTTGATTTCGAGCTTATAATGACACGAATCCAATGCCCATATTAAGCTTGCTCAATTTTCTATATTGTAACAAAATTTGAGATTGAAATAGATACGACAAAGCGTCCAAATAATCATATCTATCCTGAACTACGTGATGTCATGCATTATGCTTCATTTATTAGCTTTTACTCAATCTGCACCAATGATCAGTTTAGAAAGATCACTTTAACTGGCCGATCAAATTGACATGTCCGCACTAAATCGTCCGTATCTTTTTATTTAGAGCTCAAAATGACATGAATCCAATGCCCATGTTAAGCTAGCTGAATTTTTTATAATGGGACAAAATTTGAGAGAGAAATTGATATGAAAAAGCGTCCAAGTAATCCAATCTATCCCGAACTGTTTGATGTCATGCATTATGCTTCATTTGTAAGCCTTTTACTCAATGAGCACTAATGATCAGTTTAGAATGATCACTTTAACTGGCCGACCAACTTGAAATGTCCGCACTAAATCGTCAGTAAGTTTTAATTTACAGCTCGGAATGACACAAATTCAATGCCCACATTAAACTAGCTCAAATTTTTATATTGTAACAAAATTTGAGACTGAAATAGATACGACAAAGCGTCCATGTAATCCAATCTATCCCGAACGCTGTGATGCCATGCATTATACTTCATTTATAATCCTTTACTCAATGAGCACCAATGATCAGTTAAGAATGATCACTTTAATTGGCTGATAACGTTGACATGTCCGCATTAAATCGTCTGAACTTTTGATTTAGGTATCAGACTGGCACGAATCCAATGGTCACGTTAAACTATATCAATTTTCTATATTGTGAAAAAAATTTGAGACAAAAACAGATACGATAACGCGTCCAAGTAATCCAATCTATCCTGAACTGCGTGATGTCATGCATTATGCATCATTTATAAACCTTTACTCAATGAGCACCAATGATCAGCTTAGAATGATCACTTTAACTAGCCGATCAAGTTGACATTTCCGCACTGAATTGTCCGTAAATTTTGATTTAGAGCTCAGAATGACACGAATCCAATGACCACGTTAAGCTAGCTCAATTTTCTATATTGTGACCAAATTTCAGAAAGAAATAGATAGAACAAAGCGTCCATGTAATCAAATCTGTCCCAAAATTCGTAATGCCATGCATTTTGCTTTATTTATAAGCCTTTTGCTCAATGAGTTCCAATGATCAGTTGAGAATGATCACTTTCACAGCCCGATCAACTTGACATGTCCGCACTAAATTTTCTGAACTTTTGATTTAGAGGTTAGACTGGCACGAATCCAATGCCCACGTTAAACTAGCTCAATTTTCTATATTTCGACAAAATTTGAGATACAAATAGATACGATAAAGCGTCCATGTAATTCAATCTATCCAAAACTGCATGATGTCATGCATTACGCTTCATTTATAAGCCTTTACTCTATGAGCACCAGTGATCAGTTAAGAATGATCTCTTTAACTTCCAGATCAACTTGACATGTCGGCACTAAATCGTTCGTAACTTATGAGTTAGAGCTCAAAATGATATGAATCCAATGCCCACGTTAAGCTACCTCAGTTTTCTATATTGTGACAAAATTTGAGACATAAGTAGATACGGCAAAGCGTTCAAGTAATCCAATCTATCCCAAACTGTGTGATGTCATGCATTATGCTTCATTTATAAGTTTTTACTCAATGAGCACCAATGATCAGTTTAGAATG